>JABUQX010019181.1:0-57250 GCA_015478945.1 Trachelipus rathkii
GTCAGATAGGACAGACAGAGCGTCCGTCGGAGGAGAGAGGAGTAAATAATACACTGTGAGGTCACCGGGGAGTGCTCAACTTCTCTCACTCACTCACACTTTATGGAGTACAGTATGATTTTTCCATAGAGGAGAGCATGAGCGCTCAGAGAGCTTCGGTCAGGATAAAAATGAGTGCCACGGTGTATATAAGAGAGTTGGCCGCCAAAATATTTTTAATTATGTTAGTCTCGGTGTTCTTTAATAACTCATTAGATAATAATTAGATTAAATTCATTCTAATTTTAGTTTTTATCCAAACATTTTAGTTGTAGTGACATCGGAGTTTTTCTACGGACAACCATTTCTTTATACTTAATTTCGATTTGTTAAGTTATTATAATTATTAATATAATTATAAACAGTTAAAATAATAAAAAAGAATTAGGGTTGATAATGTTACGATTAAATTATCTTTTCTAGAACAATGTGTGTGACAGTACTTATTAAGCGTTTCACCCGATGTCGTCTGACGTTCATTAAGATAATGATATACTTCGTTTAAAGTCTCTTTATGTATTATGTCCTATTTTACGTTGACCTTTTCAAATATCTCTTCCTAACCGTCGCGATGGTGGGCACAAGGTCTGAGGAACTCTTCCCCCGGGGGGCGAGCTCTGCTAATCACATTTAAGGGAACGGGGTGTTCTTCATGGTGTCTTCGGATTGGGGTGGCTAAAATATTTAAAATATATGGTACCTTTACGCCCAGGGGCTAAAATTTAAAGCAGAAATGAGTGAACTACAAGTGATACGTGGTAATAATTGTTAGTTTAGCAGACAGTGACCTATGTTAAAGCTAGCAGGAGTAGATTAAAGTTTCAGATGCGATGGGAAGACAAACTAAGAGGTATAAGTATTGAGAAATAGGAGAATTCCTTCAGATAAACTGTAAGTGTTCGTGTAATAAAATAAGGGCAATAGCACTAACTCTAGAGAGTTTAGTCGTGAAAAAAGATTAAACACATGGAAGTATATCCGTGAACAATATTATACAATATACAAAGAACACTTCGGTGAGTGACCAGGTATACGTGTAAGTGACACAGCACCGCTCTAAATGTATGCTACAGGGCGTTCGTTACAGAAGGTAGGTTGAGGTGTTAAGTTACGCTCAAAGAGGGGTTGGACAAGGTACGCATGTCAAAATCAGAAATCACCTGTCCACTAGGACTCTGTATCACAATTAGAAAAGAGTGATAAAAGGTAAACAACGATCGTGAGTGCGTACAGAGCCGCGAGATGAGTGATCTATGGGTACAAAGGTCTTGAACTGGATGAGTAGTACTAGGATAAGCAGCTTATAATGCTTTTATTTGCTTTGACTCGAACCTGTAAGTCACAAAACAGATCCTTGGTTGTGAAATCCAGGTAAATTAATAAAGATTATGTTTGAGTAGAGTAGGTCTCTACATTATAACATAGTTAGGGACGGAAATTGACGACCAATTGTCTTGAGTATAAGTGCTGGAAGATAGAATGAGAAAAGGAATTAATAATAAACACTCGCAGTGCTAAACCTGAAACTCCAGTTTATTTCTTTGTATGTCGTATGTACGTGAGCCCGTTGTGAGCATTACAGTTGTGATTAGATGTTGATGTTTTACCTAAGACATCTTTTATTTGTTATCTATGTTTCAATTTTTGTATACAAAGTAATTTATATATATATTATTGTTCTTAATTACTTAGTTAAGAAAGACGAGTGACCGAGAGAAGTCAGCCGTCGTGCAGAATGAGGTATTAAGTAAGCGACTCACAAGTTACAAAAAGCACGCTGGAGCTGTGTAGACGCGACGAGAGAGGTTTCGGTGCGAAGGTAGAAGGCTGTTAGGAAGTTTAAGAGAGCAGTAAGTAGGCAAGTTTCATGCTCTACTAGTTCGTCTAGGTGAACAAGCTCTCTAGACTTATCGCTAACACTTGCTCACTTCTCGGAGCAGATACATTCGAACAGTAGAACCGAGGAGACGAACGCCCCTTAAGGTACGTAAAAGCCATCTAGTATCTAGGAGTAATAACATGGGACCGAGTGAGTCGGGAAGAGTTGAGTGAGTATTTATCAATGGCGTGTGTCGAGTCAATCATTGACATATATGAGTGGATAATATTGATATTGTAGATACTGCATAGTAGAAGATCCTTAATTGAAAAAATAAGAATTTATAAAGTTAGAGAGATTAAAGATCAAGAACTCTGAAATCATACCACTATGCTAGAACCTAAAGAAAAAGAAGTCCCTCACACCACATCATCAACCCAGCCAATATGGAGCGACTTTGGATAAGAAAGCTAGACAAATAATGCAATAAGAGAAGGAGGAAAAAAGCCAAAGGAGTAATGATGATTGAGAGCAATTGTACGCTGCTCATATAGTATCTTTTTCAAATGACTTATGATATTGCTATAAGATCCATCACGGCAAGTCTCTCCCGCTATTCCTGAATGGGTCGAAAAACATTATAATAATCCGTTATTAAATTGAAAGTTATATATCACCTAGTTAGAACCTCGAACTGAGACCGTGAATAGAGCCGAACTCAGCGATAATAAATGAAGTATAACATAATGTATAATATCCTAGATGTCTAAGAAGTGGTAGAGTTTAAGATAGAGGTTTTAAAAAAATTCTTTAGATAGAATACAAATGTTAGATGAGGTTATATAGGGTCGAATAGTTAGACAGATTCTAAAAGATGCTTTTTTATCTCACTATCTGTATTGGACATGTAGCGTTATCCTTCCCGAACCCTACTGAGAAAAGTTGATTAGTATTGTATGTAACAATGATAGAGAAATATTAGTTATAACGAGGTGTAGGGATATGTAATGAGGAACACACTTCACCTATCTAAAAACTCCGAGGGAAATGGAATGCTATGCTACCTTTTGGCCTCCCGCCTTCCTTAACAGATTGCACTATGGCTCGGCGCCGGAATCTGCAGTGCAGACCGCACTATGCCACCGCACACCGGATCAAGGACCGAGTACAATGAGAGCAGGCAAGGAGCCGAATAGGACCAACACTGAGAGGCAGAAAGTGGAGGGATGAGGAATGCCCACAATCTCCCAGGGTTGGACCGCCATTATGAGGAAAATACGGGAGGCCGAATGAGATGGCCATCTTCCGTTGGAGAGTTAGCAAGCAGAGCTCATCAGATCGAATAAGAGGAGGAAAGATAGATTACAAAGTTGTTAGAGATGTTTTTGGCAAGAGCCAGAAAGATTTGTCAGTTAGGAAAACCAAAGGAGTTAGCGCACTTTTCGTTTGATGAAAGCCCGCTTTGGCTCATCGAAGAGTATCCCTACAACGATTTTCTAGCTGATACAAAAATTAGCGGAGTGAATAGGAGAAACGAGAAATCTTTTCCACCTCCCGATAACGCTGTCTCTAACCTGAATGGCCATTAGAACAGTGGCACGATGGAACCATCGGTAATTATGACGAGAGAAAGATTCTAGGTCGAAGAGAATGACTCTGCTAATCCCGTCAACGATACAGCTCCCACCTTAGTGGCAGAAACCGAAGCGTTATCAGAGTCAAAGCAGTCCCAATCATATATTGATAGCAATTTAATTAAAACTTCAATTAAAACAACAAACTTTTTAGAAGCTTGATTAGAAAGATATATAATCTTAAACACAGAAAAATAACAATAATCAACGATAATAAGGCTAACATAAGATTAACCGAACTTAAAACATAATATAACAAACACTGACTACACTCCACAGCAGATTAAATACACTATATATAACTATATATATTATAATATTTATAATATATATATATAATATAATTAAACTATAATATATACTATAGTATAATACTATATATATATAATCATACTATATATATATATATATAGATATATATATGACAAACTTTTTTTCTATGTAATATATTATTTATCATCTTAGTGCATGTATGTATTATTAATTTAATACATGAAAAATAAAACGAGTAAGAAGAACATTATGTATATTTCATTACAGCAATAATGTAATTAATAATAATAATAATAATAATAATAATAATAATCAATAATAATGATATAATAACTAATAATAATCATATAATTAAGATAATAATATAATATATAAGTTAATAATAATTAATATACTAATAATAAGTAATAATAATTAATAATATATAATAATAATAATAAAATAATAATATATAATAATAATATAATAATATAGATAATAAATAATGCACTTATAAAATAAAAACCTTTGATGATTACAATAATAATAAAATAATAATAATAATAATAATAATAATAATAATAATAATAATAATAATAATAATAATAATAATAATAATAATAAAAATAATAATAATAATAATAATAATAATAATATGTGCTGTAAAAGTCTTAGACGCTTATCCAGCGAATCAACCATTTATACTGTATATTTCTATTCAAACTCTAAAGCTAATGACCTCGTAGGTAACGATATGAAGTTTTCTGTGTTCAAACGAGACCTCATAAATGAAAGAGATTCGAATCATATATATACAGTATATATATATATATATTATAGTGTATATTATATGTATATCATTACTATGCATATCATGGGCTTGTCGCTGGCCGGTAGAAATATTATATATATATATATATAAATATATATATACTACTGTATATATAATATATATATATAATATAAATACTATATATATATATATATATAAATACTATATATATATATATATATATAATATATTATATATATTATTATATATAAATATAGTATATAATATATTAAAACTATATATATATTATATATATACTATATATTATATATAATATAATATCATATATATATATTCATATATTATATATAATGAATATGATATATATATATATATAATATTATATATATATATATCGTATATATATATACCTTATTATATATAATATAGTATATATATACAAATATATATATATATAATTAGTAGATATATATATTATTATATATAGTATATTATTATTATTACTATAATATGCTTGGAATATACTATATATATATATATATATATATTATATCATATATAATATAAATATATATAATATATACTCAGATTGTCGATTCAAGAGCAATTCCTTGTGAACTGCACATAAAATATAACAAAACTATCACTATAAATGATGAAACATTTTCTCTACCTTTATTAACTGCGGATCCAAGGGGAAGGCTAGGAAACTTAATGGGAGAATATGCAAGTCTCTTCTCTTTAGGAAAACTATATAATGTGTCTGTTTTGCTCCATCCAAATATGAAAAGGAAGCTGAAAGAAATATTTCCAACTCTTAGTATGAAAGTTTTAACTTCAGGTATTTGGACGTAAACACTTAGTCATTTGAAAGTGCTTTGCTTTTAATTGTTATATGTTTTAGACTCTGCATTTAAAAGATTGAGTATTTTTTAGAGGACAAATGAACAACTTCCATTGCTAAAAGTCTTCTTCTTCTTCTTCTTCTTCTTCTTCTTCTTCTTCTTCTTCTTCTTCTTCTTCTTCTTCTTCTCTTTTTCTTTCTTCCTATCTCTTTCTTTTTCTTTCTTCTTCTTTCTTCTTATTCTTGTCTTCCTTCTTCTCCTTCTTTTTCTTTCTTTCTCTCTTCTCTTCTTCTCCCTCAGAATCATTGCATAGTTTATCTTTTCATTTCTTTCTTCTTCTTTCTTTTTCTTTTCTTCTTCTTCTTTCTACTCCTTCCTTCTCTTGCTTCTTCTCTTTCACCTCTCAGCTCACCTACAGCTTCTTTCTCTTTAATAATAATAATAATAATAATAATAATAATAATAATAATAATTATAATGTTCTTCTTCTTCTTCTTCTTCTTCTTCTTCTTCTTCTTCTTCTTCTTCTTCTTCTTCTTCTTCTTCTTCTTCTTCTTCTTCTTCTTCTTCTTCTTCTTCTTCTTCTTCTTCTTCTTCTTCTTCTCTTTTTTATTCACTATTACTTCTGCATTTGCTTTCGATGATGTATTTATTTATTTTTTACAATGTTCTTAGAATTTGATATAGAGAAGTGTTATGATATTTCATACGATCATGCAGTCAAAGGTATTAACAATTACTCCCCTGTTGAATTGGCAGCAGCCGGACTTCTTGGACCAAAATGTTTTGTCATCAGAGGTATAGTATATTAGAGGACAACTTTGAATAATTTAATGAAAAAATCTTAATTTTAATTTATCCACAACTATTATTATTTAGAATTTTATATTAGTTTCTAGTTTAATATGAACTTTGCATGTCTTTCCAATTTCCTAAATGTATATATCGCTTATGGATTGATTTTCTTAAGGGCTTTTCTAGAATAGAATAGAACAGCAGCTTTTGAACTTTTAATCTAATATTTTGCCTGGCACTTCAGGTATCATCAGAGACGAGTTCTAGACTAAATTAAAGCAATTGTTAAAACAAAATAAATGTTATTTAAACATAAATATATGAAGTAACAAATTAAAATATTAATAACTAACATTTAATCAAAAATCCTAAAATGAAATAATTACGTATATCAATAGAGAGATTCTAACCTGTTAAACTCAAAATATGTTCAAAATATTTCCCATTTCACTGTATTTGATATTGATAACTGCTTTGTACTTTTGGATTAAGGGAGACTCAACCGGCCTCAAAATTGGAAATGTTATGATTGGGTCTAAGGTTCCACTTTCGTTTTTAAATGTTCAGAGATCTTACTAGACTTGTATATACGTTGAAAGACACGAGGTTTGAGAGAATTGGTAGTATACCTGATGTAAGAGTCATTACAAAAAATTTTATTACGGTGAAATTGGTATTATGCATGATTCACATTCTTCTTAGTCACATTTGTTCTTTAGGCAAACAAAAAAAACAAATAGAAGAAAGTTTGAATGACCTATAGTAAGATCTAAGTTTTATTCCTTTAGATTTAAATTTGGACTTGACGTGGTATTTTATTATTTTCTTTAACTGGATAATCTCATAATTAAAACCATCTACCGTCTGCGATCTGAAAAAGAAAGTCAAACAATCCCTATTGTCTTCTGCTTTTTCGTAGAGCGTTTCTTAAATTTAAATGTTTTTTATGATTTTATATAACAGATATTGAGGAAAGTATATTAGCGAGATTCTGTTTTGAATTCTCGTTAGTACTGCGTCAACAGGTTTCCAGTTAGAGCAAATGCAATAAGCTCTATAAGGTAAAGTTTTAATTAGCACGATTTTGTAAGTTAATGGTAAATGTAAATTGAAATTAGTATAAAGCCCTTTAGTAGTATAAGCCGTGGAACCGACGGGTGAAAAAGCACCACAAAAGTAGCAAAAAAGCTCCATAAAAAGCGCCAAATCAGATTTGGCGCTCTTTGGTCGATATCGAATTTTCGTCTGACCAGATTGTATATTTTTTCCCGCTGAGTCCAATTTTTGGATCTGTAATTCCAAAATTTGAGGGTAAAACCCTCGTTTGGGGTTCAAACCCTTTTAAACCCCGCCACTCTTTACTTTTTCATCTTTTACCACGAGGTTATATGGAGATGCCCTCCCGAAGGGGGATGCACCCCCTTAATGTTCTAGGATCGTTTTTTTATGAGTTAGAGAGCTCATAAAGGGTTGAAATTTGTTATACTTATAGGTGATGACGTAACCTCAGCGTAGCTGAGTTACCTAAGATTGTTGTCGCGTTACAACTGGTTCGATCTCTGAGGAGGTTCTTCATAGAGATGTCGTATCTCCCCAAAACTTGGCACCCCATCTGGTGGAGACGTAACCTCTTATACGACGAGGATACGTATCCGTGCATCCTCCGAGGGGGGTGCTGGCCTACCAAATAGGAAATCGCCACGAATATATATATATTATATATATATATATATATATATATATATCTTACCCCCCCTCTATATATATATATATACTATATATATATATATATATATATAGAAGATATATATATATATTATATACTATGATATATTATATATTATATATATATATATAACAGGCCTCTTACCCCCTCCCCTTAGGGGTGGGGGTGAGGTTCCGAATTGTATAAGAAAGTATTATATCTTCCCTACCCCAGCAGGAGGAATTTTAGACAGGAGGCGAAGTCAGAAAAGGAGTCGAAGTCAGTGTCGGTGTTATTGTCTGTGTCGGAGCTGAAGCTGGCCAGGAGCCGGTATGGCTTTGGTGCTGCCCAGTTAGTAAAATAGTTGCTTAATAAATACAATATTGGTATCAATATATATGTTTTTATGGCCGTAGAACTTGACTTGAGGGTTTCGGAAACCTCATTGTTGTTTGAGAATCCCCAGGGGGGTCCCAACTGAAAAAGGAAGAAATGCAGGAAATACATAAGAGAAGAAGAAGAAGACAGAAGAAGGAAAGAGGAAGGATGAGGAAGAAAGAATAAGAAGAAGTCTCATGTTTCGGAGCAAATGAGCTATTGCCGGCATCGGTGCGAAGCGGTGTCGAGTTAGTAAACATTCGATTAATAATACAAAATTGGCATCAATGTATATGCTTATAATTCCACAGATCTCGAATATGAGGGTTTCCTAACCCTCATTGTTGTTTGATGATCCCTCAGGATGGGGTTCTCAGAAAAAAGAAGTAAAGCACAGAGTGCTTAGCAGAAAGAGAAATGCACGGAGTGCATAAGAGAAGAAGAAGATGGAGAAAATAAGAAGGAGGAGGGATGGAGGAGAGGAACTCTCATGTGCGGAGCACTGACCCAGAGCCGTAGTCGGAGCCAGAGTTGAAATATGGCTACAAAGAGATAATGGGGTCAAATATGGTGTCCTTATATATGTTGATAAGGTCGTAGAACTCGAATCTGAGGGTTTCAAGTTCCTAGCAGGTGTCTGGGGATATTCCAAGGAGGGGTGTTCAAGAAAAAGATATGAAATGCTTGGAGTGCCTAGGAGAAGAAGATATAGAAAGGAGGAAGGAAGAAGGAGGAAGGATGAAGAAGGAATCTGAAGTGTAAGATCCCCAAATGAGGTAGGGACCGAACCCCAAAATATTGACATATTTAAGTCATATTTTGGTTTTATTTTATATAACATAACATAAAAATAAGTTCTTCGATAAAATATCATATTAAAGTGTAAAGGTTTATTGATCCTAAAGCAGTAAAGCAGTAAATCAGTAAAACAGTAAAGCAAACTATCCACCCTGCCCCTCCCACTAATCCATGAACTACTGATCAATTGATCTATTGCTTTAAGACATATTTAAACTTTCATTTTGATTAACATAAGATATAATAATAAGGCACTTTGAGAAAAATTATCACCAGTAAAGATGTAAAAGTTATTGACTCCATATAAAAACAGTAAAGCAGTAAAGCAGTAAAGCAGTAAAGCAGTAAAGCATACTATCCACCTTACTCCTCCCACCTATTTATAATCTATTGATCTATTATTTTAGGACATATTTTGGCACTTTTTTTGTTTATCATAACATAAACATAACTACTTTGAATAAATTATCATAGAAAAGTGTAAAAGTTTATTAACCCAAAATGCAGTAAAGGCAGAAAAGCAAAGACTGTCCCACACACTCTCGCCACCTATCCATGATCTATTGATCTATTGATATATTGCTTTAAGTCATATTTTGTCGTTTTTTTTATAAAATATCATAAAAATAAGTTCATTGATAAAATATTAGTAGTAGTGTAAAGGTTTTATTGAGCCCTGAAAGCAGTAAGCAGCTAACAGTAGCGAGAAGACATAAAACTGATACAACCTACCCAACACCATTACATGAACTATCTGATCTATGATCTATTTGCTATGTCATAGTTTAACCTTTATTATTTGTATAACATATGATAACAAAAAGTTTATGAATAATAATATCACTAGTAAAGCTGTAAAAGTTATTGACCCGTAAAGCAGTATAAATGCAAACCAACACCCTAAAACAGGACGATGCCGAAAATCGTGGGCGTACCACCCGCAATGATTTCGAAGTCAATATTTCGACCTTCATTGTGAGCTGTTAATAGCAGCAAAGTAGTAACATAATACAAAACTTTTAACTTAAAGTTGCATATCTCTTTGTTAAAGACTTAACAAAGTTTTGTCCCATCAAATAAACTAACATAGTCATAACGCTGAAACTATAGAATTAATGGTGCACAACAAAGCCTAAAAACACTGGCTTACGGAATACTAATAAATCTGCTAACATTACAGCAAAGTTCCCTGAGTACTTAACAAAGCGAGGTAAACTATCTAAGCATTACCTACAACGTACCATAATACCACTTTTTCAATTACATCTCTACACAGATATGGTTAAATTTTACATTAAAATATGTAAATGTTCAGGAAAACGTAACAAAAAATATTTATAACGTAACCAATCTTATCATACTGACCAACGAATAAATGATAATACATAGCAAAGTTTCTCACATCAATAAAGCTAACTATCTATGAACTCTGAATAATGAATGTAATGCTGCTAACATGCAAACCTAACATACCATACACATGAATAAACTGCTTACGTTAGCAAAGTTCCCTTCCTAACAACAGGTTTAAAGTAGCTAAACTATTATCACAAACGAAAACCTAATTTCACTTTTACAAATGAGCATATTTCTCTAAAGGCACTATCAAAACAGTTTTCAATTTACACACTTTGCAACATATAAATAAAAAATCAACACAAATAAATACAAAGGACTATAACAAAATTTAAGCATAAGCTTAACACCTAACATCATCACTGCAAGAATAATGCAAACAGTAACATAAGTTTTCACATCAATAAAGTTAACATATCATAACATGAACTAAGAATATAATGTTCAGAAACAAACATTTCATGAGCCGGAGCCTTTGTCGGAGACAGAGTTGAAATCTGGCTATAAACAAATAAGAGTGGAGGAATCAATATGGCGCCTTGTTCCCTTATATGTATGAAGTGATAGATCGAATTAATAACTCACTATGTAAGGAGTTTTAAGTGGAGAGGTATTCTAGTGAGGGGTCTGGAAGGGTTTTCCAGAGGTATGGGATGGCCAAGAAAAAGATGGAGAGAAACAGTACATGGGAGTGCCTAGAGATGAAGAAGATGAAAAAAGGAGAAAAGAAGAGGGAGGAAGGATGAAGAAGGAATTTGAACTGGTAAGGTCCCCAAATGAGATATGAATCGAACCCTAAAACGGGGTTTTACACATTAAAAGGGTTTTAGCCTTTGAGTGAAGGAATGGTAAGTGTGAAATTGCAGAGTATAATAAATAATTTAGATTACATACGTAACCATATGTTCAGGTGCATATATGGATGAACTTTCAAAAAGGAAGCTATCAATTAATTATTATCGGCTGCTCTCTCCTCTCTCTCTTCTCTCTATCTCTCTCTCATCCTCTCTCTCTGTCTTCTCTTCTTCTCTCTCTTCTCTCTCTCTTTCTTAATACGTTGACTATCTTTACCTAACACAGCCTTACTGTTCACATGACTAAACCTGTTAAAGCATGTGCAGATCTTCATCTGTATTGCATCGCTTATAGATAACCGTTTTTCTAAAGGTTGAAATCTGACATCTATATTTTCAAGTCATTTTCTTTTTATAATTGGCAACTAATATATCTCTTTTCTAATCTGAAACATGTATATTTTGCTATCTTATTTTTATTTTTTTCCGTAAGTTTTACTTTACATTTATTCTTTGCGTTTAAATTTTGTTTATTTAATTTTTATATTCGTTTTGAAATTTATATTATTTTTTTAATTTCATTTATATTTTATTTTTGAAAATAAATTCAATTTTTTTTTTAATTAAATTTTTTTTATAATTATTTATTCTTCAAATTTTATTTGTTTTTTAAACATTTATTTAAAAAATATGTATTTTTTAAAAACTTTTTTTTATTTTATTTATTTGTTTAAAACATTTTTTTTACTACATTTTTTTTCTTCTGTTTATAACGTAAAAAAAATTACGTTTTACAGACCCTAAAGCAATATATCAGCAAAGTAGCAAAGCAAACTATCCACCCTACCCCTTTCACCTATCCATGATCTGTTGATCTATTGATCTATTCCTTAAAAGCCTTAAATCATATTTTGGGTATCATTTTGTATAACCTAACTTAAAATTTAGTCATTTAAATAAAATATCATAGTAAAGGATAAAGGTTTATTGACCATAAAGTAGCAAAGCAGTAAAGCAGTAAAGGCAAGAGAATCACTCTACCCTCCCACCTATCCATGATCTATTGGTCTATTGATCTATTGCTTTATGTCATATTTTGGTCTTTTTGTGCATAACAACATAAAAATAAGTTCTTTGGATAAAATATCATATTAAAGTTTTAAAGGTTTATTGACCCCAAAGCAGCAAAGTAGTAAAGAAAACCACCCACTCTACCCTTCCTACCCATCCATGATATATTGTTCTATTGCTTTAAGCCATATTTTGTTGTCTTTTTTTGCATAACGTAACATAAAATAGGTTATTTGAATAAAATACCATAGTAAAGTTTATTATTTTATTGACCCCAAAGCAATAAAGCAGTAAAGCAATAAAACAGCAAAGCAAACTATCCACGTTACCCCTCACACCTATTGATGATCTATTGATCTATTTCCTTAAATCATATTTTGGTGTCTTTTTTTATAACATGAAATATAAATTAGTTCGTTGAATAAAATATCATAGTAAAGTGCAAAAGTTTATTGGCCCTAAAACAGTAAGTCGGTGAAGTAAACCATCCACCCTAACCCTCCAGCAGACTCTTCCCTTATCTATTGTTCTATTGATCTATTAGTTTATGTCTTTATTTTGGTATCATTTTGTATAACATAACAAAATAATATTTAGATATGATGGTTTGGTTAAGTTATGAATATTTTTTGCTAAGTGTTTGTTAAATATTACTATGATAATGTAAAATTATCATTAATATGTAAGAGATATATCGGAAAAGTAGGATAAGGTCAAGTTATGAGTGGCCATGTTAGTTACTTTACTTTTGTTAAGCTGGTAAATTTGTTAATGATAGCAATTTATTCGTACGCGTGGTATGTTAGGTATGTTATGTTTTGGTAAGTAATGCTTGAGATTGATGTGTTAACAGCTGATGGTTGGTTGAAAATGTTAGTTACTTTACAACTTTAGGGTCAATAAACCTTTACACTTTACTATGACATTTTATTCAAAGAACTTATTTTATAATATGTTATACAAAATGATACCAAAATACCCTGTTCTGCCTTAAGATTTTTTGGAATTTGAAAAGCTGTTAGCATATTCTTGTTTAAAAATTAGACACCTAATAATTTTATATATAGAATCGTATCTAAAAACAAGAGCAATAATTTACAGGAAAAATATATAGTGACTTCAAGATTAGTGAACAGAGCTGGCCAGGCCCCCCAATTCATACCCCTCACAAAACCACTAGTGTGAGAGCTTAGCTGCCATTTTCGCACGATGAGTACGTAGTGCCTATATCATCGAGTTGAAGATCTCTAGTGTTCATCTGTCTTATCCATATTTGCAAAATCTTTCGGCGAGCGAGAGCGTGTGATTACCGTCATGCCGACGTAGCTTGACTTAGTGTTGAGTTGCTCCTGTAACCCAGGAGCTCACAGCGATTGCCCTAAGTCAAGCCCCAGCAGAATTACCAGTAGCCCCAGCAGCTGTGTTTAACACCACTCTGCTTAGTTTTAATAAGATTACGTTTCGAAAAACAGTGATTCGAGAGCAGGACACTTTGCACGAACCTGCCCCTAGAGTCGCGTTCTTTCAGTTATATGGGAGAGGAGCGAGCTTCGAACGTAAAGTAGAGGTCACTGAGTAGGTTTTAGAAGCCCACTAACCCGACATTGAATGATAAAAAGTATTTGCTCGGCGGACCGATTCTTGTCCGCTGCTATCACGAGCTCCGAGATAGGAGCACCTGCGATGAGGGTATAGAAAATTTCCATCTATAAGTTCTAACGAAATTTGAGATGCTCGAGAGAACTTATGTACTCATTAACATAAATTATTCATTGGATTTTGCCCATGTCGGCGTGTTCTAGACTTTTGGTTGTTGCAATATTTTAAAACTCAGAGGAGCCACACCGCAGAAACCGTGTAGCCCCAGCCGGGTTCCAAATACTCTTCTATGATTTAAGTATTAAATGGCGATTTGGAGGGTGGGAAGATTTTTTTTACAGAGGGGAAAACCCGTCAAGTGCCACAACCTTGGCGTCAATAATAAATGATGTTCGAAGGCTAACCACAGGAGCCGATCACTTTGGATGTGAGATAGGGTCCCAGCGTTTCCATTTAAAGATGAAAAAGTTACAGGAAAGAAGAAGAACGTTGAAGTCCCTAAAAAACCACTAAGAGATGTTGAAGGAGACACAGGTATAAACAGATGTCCAGGAGACATCAGTTGAAGAAAGTACACGTTGGGCTTGAAATGAAAACAAGACCGTACTTATACGGACGATGGTGAGAATTTGATATATAATATGATAATAGTGAGTGTAATTACTAATAATTCCTATACTGATTTACTAACATATACTAATATAAATTATAGTTACTTGCAAGAAGAGGAGAATGTTCTTATATTATATATGTTAAAGCATTTTGGCTGAATGAGGTAATATAAGATAGCCCTAACTTCATATAGGTTGTATGTAAAGTAACATAAGAATATTCATATATATATTATTTTATATATATATACATATATATATTATGAGCTAGATTACTAGGGTAGAGGACTTTATTATAAAAAGATTAAGCAGAAATAGGGTAACTCTATTTGTCACTTATCTTAATCAATTGAGGATTTTAATGTATTAGATGGTATTCATGATGGGGAAATAAATTAGTGTTTTATTGAAACATAGCTTATATTAATAGTTATAATATAGTAATTAATTATTAGTGTATTATTATATTATTATATTATTATTATTATTTTATTCTTTATAATTTAAGATTATTAAGATAATAGTACAAGTACATGCGTAAAACAAACCAACAGAATAGATGGTGATTGTTTACAATTTTGTGGATATGCTGTCGCACGCGCGTACAGATGATGAACTGAAATAGGGCCAGCAGAATTCGTATAGTTTGATAATGTAATTATATATTAAGGTTGAGGATTGCATTCTCAACGTACGACAGTCTATCTCTAGATTGTATTATATATGAATGTAATCAGATATAATTATTATTTATTATTTTTTTTTTATTATTTATTATTATTATTATTAGAGGTGTGGCGATATCCGTACTTAATAAATATTATATGGTAATAAATAATATTTATTTATTATATTTTGAACATTTCGAAAAACTTCATGTTCTCTGGCTACTGAATCATACACATGAATCACAGATCTCGGCTGTTTTATAACTACATACTATGTAGAACAAATTGAGCTCTTCTAAACTTGATGCACCCCGTCTATTGAAACTGTGGATAAGCATGAAGGAAGACATTAACGAATTGACATCCGATGCTTACCTTCTTGAAATAAAATCGAATGAGCACATTGTTCCTGAGAGACTTCCATATAAGGTCTCACCTAGTCCATAGATTATCACGACAGATGATAGGAGCCCAGAGCTCTCATTCTTGTCTACACAGAAACTTATGTGGAATTTCTTTGTGACTCACACATCATGTGTGTCTCTTCCAAAAATCTTTCATCGTGAGTCTCATTCTCGATATGCTAGTTTCGTGCACACACATCAAATAGTGACCATCTTTTCGGAACGTTTAATATTCATTTTAGTGAGTGTGAGTAATTTTTAATTTTTCGATCTTATAGTGAATATGTTTTTTCTCTTTCGTAACAAATTCAGAAGGTGAAAAATTTCCATCAATTCATTTCTTCGGAAGCACTTTTAAAGAAGGAAAAGAAAAATATTCCTAAGCCCTCCGATAACTGATCGGTGACCAATACTCACCTACATCTTCAGTATAAAAGGGGTATCATAATTCCAGTTATATGTCTACCTTAAAACAATACTATGGGTAGTTGTATGCTCATATAATCGCCTCTATACGTACAGTCAGTACATATCCTTGACATAGCCCTAGACTATACTGTTACCTCAATAAATGAGTACAATTTTAAATATATCTTACAAATCACAAGAAAAATATATATAACTATTATATTATAGGATATATTAATCACAGAAAGCTTTATAACTATATATATCTGCGAGGTGACGTGCAATGTTCAGATCGTTTGTTCTCTGTCAATCTTCAACTATTGACATAATTTGCAGTTGAGTGTTTCCATTTACTTCAGCATTTGCTTGATAACCTTTCAAGCCACCTGGACCCACTGAAACCATCACTACGTTTTCACAATTTCTTTCCCTCGCCATATAGTTTTGTTAATAATATTGTAATAACCGCAATTCATTTTATTAACTATTAATTAACAATACATTAGCAATTTACTAGCAATCTTTTCTGTTACCGTGTGATAGTGGTACAGTTATTTCTTGAGAGCTAATAGTATAACCTAATTATCATCCATCATAGTACCAAATAGGAAGAAGTAAGAGGATGTAGATAACACACTAGAATGTTTACATGAATGTTAGGAGAGAGCAAACTGGAATCGGCCATTGATAAACGTCGGATAGAAGACGTCATAATTAGTTCATTGTAGACGCTTCATTGTCCAAGCAGTAGATTACCATCCATACTATTGGTGTCAAGTATTCACGCATAGAGATGCATAACACCCTTTTGCGAGACCATAGATATCAATCGATCTATGACTAGAGTTAGATAAAATTAATGATTATCTGGGAATAATGACGACCTCAGGGTGAAACCCGTGAAAAGATATATAGGTTAGTATTGCATTCATGAGTCTTAATAGTGTTTTAGAAACTGTTCAAATACTGCAAGTTAGAGTGCAGCTTGATATATATTCTCTGAATGAACCAAATATTGTGAGAGCTTATACCAAAAAATTACATAGTTTTCATTATAGACACTAACCTGAGCGTTAGGTTGTGTCTATTATTTGCACATACCGTTTACCATATTTCGTAAGGTGTAATAGGTACTTACTCCTCACTAGAGTGTATTCTCATCTTTCCTACCAAGGAAGCTAATTTTTATACCCCCCATTTTCCGACTACCAGTACGGTACGTAGAGATAAGCTCACTAAGTGTATTGAAGACGGTAGTATCACATCAGATAGCAATAGTTAAGTATTACATGAATATGTTTGAGGGCGCAGGTATCCGATATGTTTGCTTAAATCTCAAGCAATGACTTTCGCACCCACTTATCATGGATCGTTTGTACTTAGTAAATTAACGAGTTTTATGAGGTAAGATACAACGATTTTTCTTGTACATATGGAGCAAAATTACGATATTGACCTAAAAGTAACGAAAACATTTTCTTCATTAATAGCACTATGTTGTACTTTTTAGGGAGAGAGGCAAAACTTCTCATGTAGTTCATCTTTATTTTGCAATAGGCGACCTGCTCGATAAGGGAGCAAAATATCAATGTACTTACTATTTTCACTCATAGAAAAGGTATGATTAATATACGAGTCTAGAATAGAGTTATAAGTACTAGATGATATAGAATACAGATCTACAAGTAATAAAAACTGAATATATAGATACTGGATATTAAAAGTAATTTACATAATCGTTATTCTATATTATACTAACCGACCTATATTACTAATAAGCATTAAATTAATAATAAAGTATATAGTACTAAATATAAAATATATAAGTAATTATGTCATTATAACTGTAATGTATAGATTGGGGTACGGTAAGCTCATAACTATACAACAGTGGTATTTGGGATAAGTTGTTATTTATTAGGTTTATTAACATGACATATAGTACAAGATCACTATAATGATTTACTCGGGAGATATGTGTGTATTAGTAGTAATTATAATGAGTATACCTATATCAACATTCAAAACACATTATTAAGTTAAAATAAAAGTATAATATAATATATATATATACAGACAAATTAAAATTCCAAAGAAATGTATAATGATATGATATTAGAATAAAGTTGCTAATGTGAGATATGAATACATGGATAATTGTGAAGATATAATATATTATGAGGAGAGAGAGAAATGTGTGTGTAAGTAAATACTTTTTTCGAACAAAGGACTGAGAACCAAGATCAGAGAGAATGGAAAGGGATGTGGTTGGAGTAGAAAAAGTAATGATATATAGGCGCTTTTCTGTGCGAGGAAGAAGTAGATATTGAAACATGGATGTGGATCGTGAATCAGTAATGAGTGTTGTGGAGATATGTACATATATAGTTAATTTTACTGTGACATTATATATAAGATTTACGTAGCCGGGGATGTTTTGGGTGAGGGAAGAAACCAGATCACACATGAGAGGAAGATAGGTGAGATAGAGAAATTATAGGACCCCTATCACTACTTAAGAGAAGAGACTTACTTAAGAAAAATAGTATGTGAAGAGACTCTTTGAGGTGAGCGCACTTATGCTAGAATGACTAACAAAATTACTATTCGCGAACTGTGAGGAGCAAATTCTTCATCGGAGAGTGAAGAACGTCTTAGTTTAAACCATTTGTAATTGAATGGATATTTATGGAGGACGTAAAGAAACGGTAGATAGATCAGTATTGGAAGTGATCATAGTGAGTGCAGTTAGAGGATGTGACGAAGTTGATGTTCAGACTCGTAGAAGTTATCAATGAGTGTGATGAGCGGCCTCCTTAAAAGCCAATGCATCGCAGGGCTACGGAAAAGAGAAAGTGTTATGGATATATACTATAATGAAATGAAGCTTAAGACTTGGGAAAAGGCCTGCGTACTACTAGAAAAATTGGGAGTAAATAATCGAGATTTTGTACACAGAGATGCACACTTGGATTAACCGGGAAAGAGGAAATTGTTTCTAGGAATAAAAGGAGGAAATTGTATCGGATCGAAACTGTATCTTGGTGGAATTAATATTTACACACGGGGAGTTGTGTTCTTTCTACGATACGATAAGAGATAGGATACTGAGTGAGTGAAGGAACATTTCACAAAAAGAAATAGCTGAGCAGTGAGGATATTGGAGCGGAAGTGAAAAGAATTTGAACTGTTGTTAGTCCTCGATTGTGAGTTGAGATTGCAAGATGAGGTAAGTATTTTTTGGATGGAAAAAGAGGTAATTTATATGGATGCAATTTATGGATTTTACTCCTCTTACGTCAGTCTAGCGTAAGTTAGTTAGATCGTCAGATCCAGTCCAAGAAGTGTTGGTTTACTGCATGAAAATGGAACATTTAGTCCAACTGCAAGATTGAATGCGAAAAATATGTAGCTAAACATCAGAGTGTGTTAACACCAAGCTTAATATGTGAGAGCAAGTGAGTTGGTTCCTGGAGAATGCAAATGGTACATGACCTGTACTTAGGAGAGCGACCATATGGCGAGTAAGAAGAGATGATGAGAGATAATACATGGAGATAAACTCAGTTCTATTTGAGTTCGTGGGAAGTAGGTTAAGCTACTTTTTTTCGTTGAATACAGGGCTTCGTGATCGAGGCTGCATTAAGGGTTGATTGTTTTAGAAGAATTTGCATGTAGAAGGGGTAGAGGATGCAAAGATGAAATTTTTATATCTTATATTAATCTGAGCGTTAGAAGAAAAAGTTCTCTGAGAATAAAGAAGAAAAACGTTGAACATATGTATTATTTTAATTGATTAGACCAATAACAAGAACTCATGTGATTTAGAGCGATGCTCAAAATAAAGGCGATATGTTCTGTGGAAACTCGGGCGATTCCATGTAAAAGTCATGTATGAGTAGGTAGGCTCATGATTCTGAAGTGAGAATTAAAATTGTATGTTATGATCGAAATATAGATAGCCAAGCGTGTGTGGATAGTATAAATATATCAAGGGACACGTAGAATGTGTAGATATTAATAAGTGCGAGCTGACGCAGGCAGGATGTTCTATATCTCCATTATTATTTACCTATTTTAAATACTAGATCGGTCAAAAACTGGCGTGATTGATAAGAATTTAAGATAGGGAGTAGGGATGGTGTTTAGATTGATGGATGGGTAGAGAGTAGAGGCAACCTTGCCATATAAAGCAGGTTGATTGGTGGGTGGTGGTATGCTGAAGAGTTAGCACTCGAGAAGGTTGGTAGCGATGGAGATATTTAGCTATACAAAATAGTGACTGAAGATAAGAGCAAGGGGATGATGGTAGCGTGAAAAAAGAGTCCGGCAGCAATGGACATATCTCGTGTGTTGTGGTTATATCACTATTAGGAAGCAGTACTTGAGTTTAAATGTTATTGCAGCCCACAGTGCATTGTCATTTAAAAAGTGATGATGACAGCTTGATGTGAGAGTGTTTTATCAAAATTGAATGTGTAGAAGTGCTAGTGCAATTGTAATATTCTTTGTCGGACTTTTACTATAATGCGATATCATTTCGCCATTTTCTCAGAGCCGGGCGCATGAGGCAGTATACTGATCCGACGATTGAGACTGTACTTCACAAAGACTTCAAGGAGGAGGGATTCACCATCAGGCCGACGAAGTTGCGGAGTTCGGCCGCGTTCGAAGTGCTTGGAGTTATTTAGGTCAATGTTATTGGCATATTCGAGCACTAAAGGATACAATGAAGACCAATTGTTTGAATAAAAAAGTAGAAAGGAAGGACGAGAGCCACGCTAAGGAATAAGAAGCAAAGTTAAGGTCTTTCTTAGGGCTCGACTGGCCACTACCAGGATTTTGTTTAAAGAATTATCGCACGAAATTGAGCCAAGCGCCACGCTGATCCCCGATACTCTTAACAGAAAAGAAGGGGTGACGCCAAAGAAAAAGATTAGGTCCGGGCCTGGGAATCCCATACAATCAACAGAGCGTATTGAGAAATGTATATAAGAAGAAGGAAGCTGTTGAAGCTCGGAAGCCCCATACTTTGAAGATGCCAGGGAATGGTGTGAGAAAAAACATCACTCTGCCAAGTGGATGCATCGTTCACCATTCATTTCCTGCGATACGTTCTCTACAGGAAGACGGAGGAAATTTTCCTCAATCCTTAGTCGCGTCATGGGAAGAGTTAAAAGTTAGGTCCTGTAACACCCAGCAGAGGTACTCAACGTTTCGTAGAGAGAAAGACGGCATTAGCGATCGGTTATAGGGTATGCAGAAACATTCGAGCCATGACCTCTACGCGGAAGGGAATTCATCCCTCCCAGTCCGACCATAGACCGCTGACGGGCTATTGAACAACGAAGAGGTATTTATATGAAAATAATAGGATAATGAGATGGTCTTTATACTTGCAAAGATTCAGGATTTATCCTTTAAATCATATTAAGTGGGAAAGAGAGAGATAATGTCATAAGCCGACTACCTAAAGTAAGGTCCGTACTGCTGTGAAGTTTTACATATGAGCTTCATCATGGGCAGAATTTTCATACTGAAGACAAGGAGCACTATGTAAATTGAAATCAATGTTTTGTTAACTTCCATTGTACATTTTAAAGCAAAAGTACCAATTGGCTTTCATAATGGGGGGCCAAAAGAACTCTGTAATGCCCAGTGCAGTTACATTGAAAAATATACAACACATACCATTTCATTTATGTATTTTAAGTAAAGGCATGTATTCCAATCTGCAATATTATTTTCTGTATGTTAGTTTGATGCTATGCTGCAAAAGTGCCGCAGTTTTTGACAATATTTGGTAAAAAAATGGGATCAAATTCCAAGCTTTCAAAATAAATAAAAAAATTGGAAAACTCATCTGCTTTTTGGAAACTTTACATTTTTCTAATATAGCCTTTATCATTGGTCGTTATTGTTAAAGCTTTAATTAAACTTAATTTTTTATCGTCATTCATTATTATATTAAATATGATTATTCTAATTATGTACATAATTTATTCGAAATTACGCTAAGACTTATCTTAGGTATGTTAAAGAATTATATAATATAGTTAATAATTAGTTATAAATAATTTTAAAAGAATAGAGATGGGTGGATGTGAGTGAGTGACGAATAAATGATGAAATAGAGTAAGGAATAATATGTATTGATTATCTTAATTTATAATTTGTAATTAGAAAGGATTTGTATATTATAGAACTCTCGAATAGTTGTATGCGGTTGTATATAAGGTGAGGCGTGGCAATATGAGAAAACAAAGGTATGTGGAACCAAAGAGTTCAAAAGTGGATGATTCAACCTTTGGTTAATAAACTAAAATTGATTTTAATATTCTACCTTATGCATACTTGAATTCTTAATTGATTTTGTTAATGAGTTTCGTGTAATTATATATTTAATTGACAAAGATTATAATGGTTATTGTCAAACAATTACAATAATTATAGTACCATGATCCGAGTGGAGTGAGAACCACAATGGTACGAGATGTATTGTCTCTATTGGTCAGTTGGCTTAGTTTCGAGTTGGTTAGATAGCTTAGGCTGAATTTGACTTCGAAGGGCTCGCCACGTGTGAACGCAGACTGCAAGGAGCGGGTTTCCGTCGACCTGAGCCACTACTATATGTATTGGAGACTTTCTTCATAATTTCTTCTGACGCATTAAGTCTTCCTTAGTCTTTTTGGGGAGCCGAAGGGGAGGCTGTAATTATTTTTGTGGTTAGAAGATTCAATACGAATATAAATTGTTAATGTTATCATATATTGAGAAGGGAGATTCATTATGATTTTCATAAGAGATTTAGATATAACCCACCATTGTTATTCACGTTCTTTACTATAAATAATGTGAGTTTGAGTAATATATATATATTTTGATATTTATAAATTAATTATTATATTAAATATTGTATTAAGTTTACATATCATGTTATACATATTTAATTGTTTTAAAGGATTGTAATGATGTGAGTTAAATAAACGGTACGTATAATACGTAATAATTTATAGAGAGAGATTACGTACACTAAGCCAATAAGAAATGAAGATATAAAAATGAGGAATAGTTTTTCTATACTTATCGCTTCATTGTTTTGCCAATTCCGAAAGGATGGAGACTAGTAGAAAAGTTGGATTAGCAAATTCTATGACGCGCTTCTTGAATACTAGTATATCACGTAATGCGAATGTTATACATAGAGATAAGAGATGTTGAGATCTAATTTAAAAATGTTTTTATTGCTCTCTTACTACGAGAATAAACACGTCATATGTCCATTTGTTTCATTATATTTAGGGATAATAAATGTTTTCTGAATGTTAAACCTATTACGCCTTAATCCTTTATTGTAAGTCTCTGGGCTCATACGTTTTAAGAGTTCATTTAATAAATATAGAAAGAGGAAATCCTTAATCCTAAGATGCATTAATTTCAAATAGTTGTAATTTTTAAATTTACATAAAATCACAGAATATATCGCCATAAGTAATAATACGATCAAATTAAAAATATAATTAATTTAAGTTAATAATAATCAATCAATTAAATACATTAATTAAATTAATAAAATTTCAATAATAAGTGAATAATAATAATAATTGGTTAAATAAAAATGACTATTTATATTTAATAAAATGAGTTGTTGTGACTTTAAAATATATCTTAACTCATACATGAGGACGAAGTCATATTTAATATAATAAACTTTTTTTTGAGAATTATTTAAATAATTATTTTGAATTTAGAATATAAATATTATTTATAATTTTATGGTTATCATTATCATTACTTTTCAATTCTGTTTGAGTGAACTATTAGCTATTTTATCCATGGAGAATTTTTTTATTTCTAATTGCGAAGAGAGCGAGTTTGCAGTGCAGAGAGAGAGAGACGACGAGCGATAATCATGGATGAGTGTTGCTAAGTGGTGCAGATGTGAGGTAGTTCGACAAATTTGCTGAAGAGTAATGGAGAGAACTGGTGAGGAGTAAGAGACAAAGACATTAGAAGACTGGTGAGAGAGACGTTGAGAGAAAATTAGATATTTCTTGAAGGAGTTGCACAAAGAAGTAATTGATTATTGGTGAATTAGAGAGTATGAGAGAATATAAAGACGGAGTATAGTGCACGAGTGTGTTGGTTTTATAAGAGATATGATAATCGAGTACCTAAGATTACTTGTGTTAGTTCTTTTATGAATATCGTATATGCTAATACGTTAAACTAGGGGATTTCTGAAAGTCCGGAGCGCTAGAAATAGTCTCGTGAGTCACGAAGAACCTGTCAAGAGAATAAAGAGATTTTTTTAATTGATTATTATAGGTGCTTCATATACACGGAGTCTGCATTTTTCTTGATAATGGTATAAGTTCCTATGATGCAGATTCTTGGAAATAAAGTGATATAACTTCTGTAATTGACGCCGGAGACTGCATTGTAAGTAAACAGCCTGTTTTTATATGCCAGCATGTATTTTGTCTCGGCCCCACCAGTTATTGCATTGTTCCACACTTATAAAGTGCGAACATTCATTTTGCAAAATGTCAGAAAGGAGTGTCCAGTGTTAAGGATGAGTATATTCAGGAGGGGTTAAAATCTTAAATCTCTTAATCAAATCGAAATCAGTTGTATATTCTTTGTTAATGTAATTTTGCTGTATATTTTATAACCATTCGAGGTGGGAACATAGAGAGTGAATTTATGTATATTTATATAGATTACATTGGATATATATGGGTTCGGAGGAGTCGCTTTTATGAGGGGAATTCTGGACCTGACTAGAAGTATTTTGTGTATTTTTTTTTTATTTGATTTTAATAAGCGAGGATAAACCAAACAGGGGGGCTATATATTTGGTATTTACGTACTGTGGTTGCGGATATATATATCTGAGTGAATTGAATATATGTGGATATCCGGCCAAAATAGTTACGCGAACTCGCCATTGATAATGCAAGTGACTTGGATCTTAACATGAATATAATTTTTATCTTATTATAAAAATTCTTGTATATTTATTATATTCTTAAAATTAATAGACTATTAAATAAAAAAGTTATTCAATTTAAAATTTCTTTAATTTTTTAAACTATAATAGATATCAGATTGAAGAATTGCTGTAACAATTGGCTTTCACAAATTAAATATAAAATATATATAAAATTCTAAAAATATTATAAAAATAGTTAATAATTAATTTTACATACTAAATACTCATAATAATATAATAATCAAATAATTAATAACTAATAATAATTAGCAACAAATTAAATCGGGTTAAAAATACAATCAATTTATTATGATTTAAGTTAATACTATTGTAGCTGTTAAGTTCTATCTGTTTAATTTAGATTAATTCATATCTATAAATTAATATATAATATTTCAAAAATATATATAATTAATAAACGCTTTTAAAATAAAAATAATATATTTTTTTTTTATTCCAATAAAATAATTAATGAATGGGATCGAACGAGGAGTATAAGGTTTAAAGGTCCCATTATATTTAATAATTTATAATAATTAATAATAATAATTAACATAAATATAATTCAATATAATTAATAATATAATTAAAAATAACAAGAAAAAATTAATTTCAATATAATAAAATTGATAAAAAGTAAATAATTAACATTCCGTAATTAAATATTTGAACTTTCCCGAACTTCTGATCTGAATTTTCACTATAAACTATTATAATATTATACTGATAACGGTATCTCGGTTCCATAAAATCCAGAACATCTGAGATAGTCAGTACTAAGGGTTTCTATAATAACCGTATCTTTTATCTATTTGTAAAGTATATGTATACTTATCAGGAGGAGATTATAAGTTTATGGTGTAATAGTTTTATAGTATATTAACTAGAAAGTTGCACACTATAATTATAATAATATGCCCACAGGCCGAATAATATATTAAATAAACTCATATTTATAAAGTCTATATTTATATAATGAGATCATAATTTTCTTTTAACGGTAAAACCACTCGATCCGTACGTGTCAGCCCTAAATTACTCAAGGAGGTGGGTTGAGAAGGTCTGAGATAAAAATAATTTAGGGTGGTAGTAATTAAGTTAGTGATGTGGAATTGTTCACGGGGCGCCTGGTGCACCAATAATAGTATAGATATATTATGTATTTTATTATATCACAGTTCGAAGAGTAAGTTTTATTTGACATAGTAGGAAATTCATTTTATATATCTATTCAAACCAATCGCAACATAAAATAAACACACATAATACAGAACCAACTGTATTATGATTATTTATATAATACGTCTATTTTACTAATATATACTATATCCTCCCACCTACATAATTACTACAATTAATATGCTATAGCAAAGACAATGATGCAAATCAGCGTCAGTATCTTTGAGCTATATAAGGAATCGACAAAGTATCAAATTCCTGAGATATTCAATATTTTTTGACCATCAATACCAGAGCAATGATTGTTGTGCGACGATTGAGAAGCTAAGAGACCTCCCGTATACCTCGGAAGTTACCTATTTCAAAGTCTTCATTGTATTAACGCAAAGTACGTTATCTATGTGGAGGCTCTCAAAAGGATCCGTCTATAAGGTGGAAATCTTTCATAGAGTGCTTTTATATAATTATACGACTTTGCCCAACTTACTCTGCTCGTCCTTTATTTAAATGAATAATTCTATGTATAATTCAATATTCAGAAATATGAGTATGCGATGGGATTTTATGCAATAAATATTAAAACCAAACTCTCCAAATAAATTCGAGGTCTTGGTAATCAGCAAACGATATACGAGAGGATTTACTTATATTGTGTCACTAGTTAAATATTAATATTTTTTGGGAAAATAATAAATAATACATAAAGTTTAATTCATGGAGTTCAGAAGAGACTGGATCACAACTAGGTTATATAATTTTGTGATTTTATTTGTTGATTGATCTTAATAATTTATCTCAGGTGATAGAGAAGTATGCAAAGAAGAGCATTCGTTTTGTTTAGCTTATTTATGAAATACAACTAGTTAGTACTATGTTATGAACTCAGACAACATAAATATCAATTTCGTGTTTGTTTATGATTAGCAAAAAGATCAAAATTATATAGACCGTCCAGGAGTTGCTGATTGTTTACTAAGATTAAAGTCTATCAAAGAGGAGAATTCTAACTAGTTTTTTGACTCCTCATTTAGTGCGGCATAACACATTAGGCTATCAGTGATGAGTTATCAATCCCGGACGGAAATAGCTATATATAATATATATAATATATAAAGTTAAGTATAATCTATTTACCTTCTCTAACTTTATTAGTCTTTATTATTAAATAATATTAAATTATAATAATTATATATAAATAATATATATATATATAATATATTATATATTATATTATATATATAATATATAAATATAAAATATATTATATATATATATTATTTAATATAATATATAATATATATAATATTATATATATAAATATATTATTATTATATTAAATATTATATAATATATAATATTATATTATATTATATAAATATATTATAATATATATTATATATATATATTAATATATTATATTTAATATATACGTTATATATTATTATATAATTAATATATATTAATAATATATATATATATTAATATAATTAATATATATTATATAATATATATATATATTAGATAATATAAAATTATTATTTTCATAGGTAGATGAGTCTCCATAATCTGCTAATTAGCATATCTTACATTGCATCTTTTATATTTAGACATAGATTTAATAAAAAATATTATTTATAAAATAATCCTAGAGAACTGTATAATTAATAAATCATAATTAATAAATTTAAACAATATTAAATATAATTATTAAGTAAAATTATATAAAACATATTACTTTAAATTGCCTTAAGTTTATCATAAGACTTATTATTTTTAAGTATAGTAATAAAATAAAGTCTTTAAATAAAGTAAAATAATTTAATATTTGAGATAATAATAACGATAATAATACTAATAAATAAGTAATGGTACAAAAAAATGTTATATCAGTATAAAATAATTGTAACTATAATATTGTGTTTTTGATAATAATACGAGATAATAAACGATGAATAATTTAAATCAAAGAAATTATGATTTTTATATTATATAATTCAATATTTATATAACATTAAAATATAGAAATTAAATAAATACTATTAAGGTATTCACACTAATAAATAATGAGTATTATACACAATAAAAATAACGAATCTAGATAATACTCATCAAATTCATAATAATTAAATTATTTAAATAATAATAAATATATAAATTAAATTAATTAAATAAATAATTAATAAATTAAATATATAATATAAATATAATAATAATTAATAAATTATATAATAATAATATAAAAATAATATTATAGCTAGGAATATTAAGTAATTAAAATAAGTAACTAATTAGTATATAGTAATTATTATTATTAGCTTAATTTCAAAATTAATTTAAATCCGCCGATTTTGTTCTATATATATTACTAGGTTTCTATATGCAAGTGCAAACATCAGCATATTATTGTAGCCAGTTCATAATAGTTGTGCAATATTTTAATAAATTGGATAATTTAAATAGCCGCGCTACAAATGTTATGTACATCTGATAATGCACTACTTATTATCTTGAGTTGAGACGTCTGGGTAAATTAAGATATAAATATGTATTAAGTAGTGACGACGTAAATAATTATTTTTTATTGCGCTATGAGCCTGAAATAATAAATGCTGACATATTCATTAATATTTACTGTATACTGTTTAAGATTCTGCTCCAATGAAATCATTAAATAGCCAGCATACCATTGTGTCATAAGTACGACTTGTAGTTTTTCTAATACTAAAAATATGTTCTTTGCCTAGTTTAAACTAAAGAAGGATCGTATCATACTCATCATCATTTTTATTGTTAAGAAGAAAAATCAATAAAATCAATAATAATAATAAAAATATTCAAGAAATATACTATATATTTCCCTAATAATAAATTCTAATAAATCTTTATGTAAATACCTATAAGTAGTGTAAACAACTTCAATGGTAATAGAAAATTAATAATAAAATATTTAATAATTCATTAATAAATACATTAATAATACTATATACGTAAATTTAGATTACCACATAAGCAATATTAAGTTAATTAAAATAATATTATGCACCTGATCCTATACCAAATGCGACTGAAGTTAATATTCCATACATAACTAAACAACCAATAATTTAATAATAATGTATATCTGAATAATAATAATGAGATATAATCTAGACTCTTAATAATAATTGCATCATTTTCATAATGCGCAATATGAGGTAAAGCCGTTACCTAAGTCACAAAATAATTGACACTAACATAATATATATATATAATTCATATTATACTCATCAAATAGATCTTATCATTGCTTATCCGCACAATAAGTCTATCAATTATTCATAACATCACATAATAATAATATACATATATCATTCAAATAGCAATTAGAGAGGATCATAATGAGAGAATAATAACTAATTACACTCAAGTTAGCCAGTGAATATAATTCATAACTTACCTTCACCACTCTGAACCATCTTACTTATTTAACATTGCGACATAATCAAGAATCATAAGTAAGTAAATCAAAATTAATAATAATAATCCGAATAATAAACAATTAAGTTAAATAATACATCATTAATAATAACACTTACACCAAAACTGAAACGCCATTGGCACATATCTAAGCAGACCCCACTTACATAGCCAAACCTGTACAGGGTTCCTTGAAACTGTATACTCTTTATCAGATGTTGACTATTTTCACACTAAATTCGTATGCTCTCTGCGAGTCCTTTGCTTATTGTCACACTCACTATACACACTAACTTTGGAATCAGTAATTCATTGATATGCCTAGGACACAGAGCATAGAGATAATACTCTCATCTAGACAACAGATGAGCTAATAAAATAATTAAAGCAATCAATAATAATTAACTAAACCCTAATAATAATAATTATTCATCAATTGTCATAATAATAATAATAATGATAATAATTAATTAATTAATAATAATAATAATAATAATAATAATATATAATAATTTAATAATCAGATTAATAATAATAATATAAAATAACATGAATTCAACTTCCAACTAAATAACTAATTATGTAATAGCTTCAGATAAGAGAATAATACTGAATAGTAGTAGGGCAGGCCTCGTGTAAAATGACCGCGACCTTTTTTGACCTTTTCTGATCACGCGACACTTTTCTCGAAGTCACGAATTTGTAACTCTGCTATACGTTATCCTTTTTTGGCTGTGACCTTTATTAGTCTTGACATCTATTTGACTAACGTTTTGGTCTTTCCTACGTGGTCTTATCTGGACGCAGGACTTATGTCACCCTCGCCTTGTCTCCCTTAGGGAAAGTGCATTTGTAATGAGAACACCATAAAATTATGAAAATTAGTTTATTTTTGAGAACAGCTAATTTTTGAGAACCCTAATCATTTCTGAGAACCCTAACTTTTTGCGAACACACTAATTTTTTGACAATCACACCCCATTTTCTTTCCCAAACTCTCTTTTGGCAAACCTTCAGTAAGTTGCGGTTCTGTGCCAAACTGTTGCCCCTCCATTATCTAAACAGAAAAAAAAAAAAAACCCCGTTACACACCCCCTAATCTACACACCCTACACTTTTCGACCGTGTTGAGATTTTGCCCACCTCGTAAAATATTTTTATTTTCTCCTTAACCCCTCCTTCTACGCGCGTGATTCTTTTGTACGTTCTTCTATCCGTGTTTTGGACATCCTTGCCAGATACCCATGGGTCAATAATTTTGGCCTCCATACGGCAATTCCTGTGGTCCCTCCTCCGGTTCTGTTCATTGTCAAAATTTATTGGTTCCACCTTACTTCTTTGACACTCTCCTTTGCGGTCTATCCATGTGAGTGAGTCTCAATTTTCCGACTCACGGTAATCTTTGTCGAGATATAGCGCGTTTCTTCCTTACTGTCTCATTTTAGCACCCCAGCGTTTAACTATATTCTTTTCCTTTAGGGGCTTAGCCTATTTTTGATGTCTTTACATTGATTGCACCCATTCATCATTTTTTTTTTACCTCTGTAACACCAACTCGACTATACCATTGCTGAGGCTACATTTTAATGGCACCAGCGTCATTTGAACAAATGCATCAATTTTTGCTATTTACGATCAGCTAATTGCTTATTTGACTCTTTGATATTTTCGTCCATTAGAACCTCCACACCAGCTATCCAGGGTCGAATTCTTTTCTTACGCCACCAGTTATACTATGGCTTTGAAATGTTCACTGTCACCGTATAATGCGTACCTAGTGAATGCCTCAACTGAGAGTTCGTTGAGTCTCGATGAAGTGCCACGTTGAGTGAGTGTCATGTAGTGCCAATGAGTCTCCAATGCAGTGCCAAGTGAGTGCCAAGTGAGTGCCAAGTGTGGAACTAGGTCATACAAAGTAGTGCCTACATCATTTACAAATCTAGCGATGAAACTCATTTTTATGAAGCCTTACTATGCACCTAACCCCGAGTCTAGCTCACTATTGGGTCACTTCGTACTTAATCAGTAAGTAGAGGTTATGAGTATTATCGATCATGTTATTATTTACACAATAATCTTCTCTATGTCTAGCTATCCTCTAGCACTGAGAGGTTAGGATATTTTTCTAACACTTATGCTATAGCACTAACCTGAATATTATTCTACTCAAAGAACATCTTACACATTTTAAGACTGATCGTTATTCAGAGTCATGATCGTCCGCATTGAGTCACAGCACCTATTGCACGCGAACAAGCGCCAGCCGCGTGGCCCGCAGCGCAAGAAGAGTGTAGCCGCGTAAACCGCCGCCTCGCATGCGGTCTCCTCAGCGCAATATTTATCGAGCAGTTTACCGTCTCACCGCCGTTGTCCGCAAGACGCCAAAATCCCGCGGTAACGAAAAATTATTGAACCAATTTAAACTATTCAAAGAATTTTTCGTTTCTATTACTTATTTATCTTGTATATAGTTCATTAATAATTTACTGTACAATGGTTCACGATAAATTGTATTCTATTAATATAGGCACATATACTTTTACATCTCTTATATGTATAATAGCTCACTGAGGGTAAAAACTCAATTTATTGTTTTTCATACTTCTCAACCTCTCGGAATTGAAGTCCACATCCATTTCTGTATTTATGCCATTAATACATTGAGAGCTATCATGTCTTCACACAAAGTCAAACCAATCTCTTTTACTGCTTAACTTTTCTGCCTTTACTCTTTAACTTTCTGCTTTACTGCTTTAACTTTTCTGCTTTAATTCGCTTTCTCTTTTGTTCTGTTTCCTTTTTTATAACTTTCTGACTTATCTTTTTCTTCGCCATAGCGGATTACATACTTGAAACGTAAGGCGAGGTTAAAACAAGATGAGTAGTTAAACACGACCCTAGGGAATTCAGCAACGCTTATGTGTTTACTGTCTTTCTCCTTAATAATCTTCTCTAGCTTTAATTTTCTTTTCTTCACACTTTCTGCTTTAACGCTTTTGCAACTCAATCATGTGTAGTCTTGCTTTATCATTAACCATTATGTTTTACTCTCACACATAATTATATTGTTTTAAAATCTTTATGATTTTAATTGTTAACTCGTAAAATAAAATCATATCACCAGATTCGTCTGACTTAAAAACAAAATATATCTGGTCCCTTCTAGCTAGTGGTGTGAGTTAAAAATTCGATCACACAATAGTTTATCTCTAACATATGAACACTATTTTGTAAATACTATGACAGTAGTGTTTTAGGAAGTTAAAATCGTGCTGTTTTTCACAGTATCTCACGCATAATTTCATATCTACACTCAGGGCTAGAGCAGACCCTTAGTACAGATATCACTGATATTTGACATACAAAAATTTTTATATTAAGCATCAAATTCCTTAATATCTCACAAGATTATTCAAACAGTACAGCTTTATTAAAAACATAATTAATCTAGTATCCTCACAAAACAAATAGACTCCCATGATATTGAGTGGATATAGCAGTTTTGCTACAAACAGCGCTGTAAGACATATCGTTCTTTATCGAGCGGAAGAGATACATATAATTATATTTTAAAAATAAGCAAATAATATTATTCAATACAAATTTTAAGGATGTCAGAAGAAATCTATAGTGTGATAAGAGGTGAACACCAGTTATCTTCTTCTTTTCTACCTATTATATATCCTCGGGTAAAATCAATTGATAGATTTAGTATGGTATAGGATTTTTTTGTGCTAGACGAGGACATAGTATGATTAGTAATATGTAACAGTATCCCTTCTCCATACTTTTACAGAGTTTATTTCTTAATGTCAAAACCGCTAAAAATAAGCGAGGTTCATTTTTAATCACCATTTATACTCCGCATTAATTTCATATTACTTTAAAATTCAATAAAGTTAACGTTAGCGTATTCATCTGTAATCCGAATTTCAATGATTGAGGATATATTAGCTCAAGATAGACCTACTAACATAGTTGTAATGGGTGATTTTATAAAATCGATCCTACATAAATGAATAAATAGTTCTAGAGGTCTTACTATTTTACTCTCAAAATAGTGTAAATGCATACGTTACATATAGACTGAAATAGGTCTGCAGTTAATAGATTACATTTAAGGCGTTTATATAAATATTAACTATTTCTTTCATATATATTATTTCAAAAATATTAAAAGCCAGTATTCAGCTTACATATACAAGAATATCTCATGTTTAGTACTATATAGATCAAAAAAGGTCGTATAGATACAGGAAGTAGAATATAAGTGCTATCAGTTGTATATATAATCATTAATCAACGTCCAGTGAGGGCAGTCATTCTAATGTAAAAACTGATATCCCTAAATGATTCCGAAAAGTGTTGTGAAATTATATATAGGTGTAGACTATTTATAATTCCGAGTAGGCTCTATGTTCCAACCATATACTCCTAATTATTAACTTTCTGTTGGTATATATAATTCGTTCACATTGTTATGGAATTGATTTAACTTGAAAATTACATTAGAGTGTAAAATAAATAAATAATCTTTGTAAATATGCTATCTACTTATGCTTGTAACACTTGCTGTAATTATTCAAAAAGATATCAACCTTCTAAATATTAACCTGTGGTGATTATTATTCACTATTTTTACTGATACATAGAGATAAGCCTCCAACATTTTGAAAACAGGTTCTGGACTACTAGCATGTAATCAGCTCTCAATTTGGTACAATATCTTATAATCGCTTCTTTGTGGAGAGTACCTAATCCAAATTTACCACCAAGTTATGAGAGAGTTATTATATCCTATAGTTAGACTTACTAAATTATCGCTCTTAAGACACGAATATAGGAGATATCAACACCCTGATACACCACGGAAGATCAACACAGAAGTAATAAATGAGCATATGTGGAACATGAAGCGTATACTCCGAAATTATAAAAAAGTACCCTATTTTGTTAAAACCCTCAGAAATTAAAGTTTTGTGTTACTCGATTAGCTATGCTAGAGAGTCGATCTGCAAAGCCTTCACACGAGTGGCGTGATTTATGAAAGGTATAATCACAAACTGACAGAAGCTACTCAATCATCGTTGTACTCAACTTCGAACCTTTACTTTATGGTGAATAATGAACTATAAATACGCTCAATATGATTCATGTAACTGATAGCTGGGAACAGGCTTAAATCTTGAAGAATACGTCAAAAGTAGAATAGTAAATTTATATCAGCTTATGATGATTACTTTAACTGATAGACCTTTACAGCTTATGTATATAACGGCTCATATCATTTAATAACTATATTGATAGAAGTAGGCCACTATTCCTAGGCTATAATAAATTACTCTTATCTTTATGTTGAAATCGAATTTTACACAATATCCAACACCAACACTGTAGTGTACTATCTTGTGACATCGTCAAACTCATTGATAAATTAGTACGAGTATATATTAAGTAGTCAAACTTTACATATTGAAATTATCTAACAGATTGAGTATGGAAGCGGATAAAATTAAAAAATTCCAAGGAGTTTTCTAATCAAAATGAACTACGCATTTTTAGGCTGCTTTTGCTAATTACATTCCGAAATACTAAACTTCTGTAAAGTTGGAGTACAAGTGATAACCTGCCATCATATTCACACACTACTGACCCCGATACCAATATCCATCAAACCAGTACACTCCATCGGAATTTCCGTTTTCCCCCCCACACAAAAAGAGACATACGATTAGCTGTGAGATAATGATTCGTTGAACTTCAAAATTTATATTGAATATCATATACTTAATTATTTTAAATATAATAAGTAAGTGTGTAAAAACTATGTCTTACCCTGTTCAAACCTTATATTCCAATTTTATTGATCTATTGATTTATTTCATATTATGTTTTTTTAAATAAGTATATTATTTTACACTTAGTAAATATAATTTATGCTAAAAATTTGTATCGTGCATATGATATCTATAAGTTTCGGATTATTGATAATACTTAGCGCGGGTATAATAAAACATAAGAGAGGCACAAAAACGCAGATTTTACTTCCCTAGTAAAACTCGTAATATATAGAAAGTTTTAGAATATTATAGAGAGTTTACGTCTACAATTAGTGATACAGAGTAGAGAATGATATAAAGATATAACACAGAAAACCTCTGCGATTTATCTTACATTACAAATTCACATAAAATAATAACACACCACAGTGTTATTAAAACAATATATAATATTAAACTCATAATAAAGCATATACGATAATCTATAATTAGAAATAAATTTAAAACAGGTAACGGCCAAGTAAACAGTAAAACAGATAAAAGCAGTAAGTTCCAAAGCCACGTAAAAGCGCATGATATATTTGTACAAGCAGTAAAGCAGTAAAACACAAAATAGACAGAAGCATACTGATCCCCTAGGTGTTAGGTAACAATCCTCAATCACTCCGCTTTACTCCGCATTCTATAGATAGTAATGTATGCGTAGTTTAAAGTCAAGTAAACGTCAGACAGTTAAAGCTTCGATAAAAAAATTAATAGGTCGGGGTTATCATACACCCTATGTCACCAAGTGTGGGCAAAACAAGACAGAACAGCATGAAAGTTACATAAACAGATCAACAACTGCACACTCAAAAGCAGAGTCACACACCTCCCAGAATACTCCTGTCACAAGCAAGTAAGCAGAGATACTAACATAAGCTCTCTCTATGATTTATGAATCGTCTCATGTCTTTCCGATCATAAGCACACATCCCAATAGGGTAGCTCTAAGCATTTCATACTACACTTTACCATCTTACTGCTTTATGCTTTTATTCATGCAAGTTAATGTTTTTATAACTGACTCAATTTTTCGACGTTTTCTACTAACGTAAGTAGTACTTCAAAGTGTCGAAGTGAGTGTCGTTGAAAATAATAATCCCAGTTCAGACGTCTACGCTCTATATACCATCTTTTTTCGTTACACGCCTTACTAATCAGTTTTAGATCCCAGCAGACGCACCTATATCGCTGCATCCTTATACTGTCACGAGCGATAAATATCGATGCACCATAGACCAGGCCGTCACGCGTCAGACTGCGGGTTCCATTAACTCTTATTCTCTCAGGTTATAATCTCCTCTGCCGAGCACTGCCCCGTTTTTTTCGTATCGCGATAGGCGTTATCAGCAAATTCGGGTAATATGACTCGGTATGCTCCTTCTTCACTCACCAGGATAAACGTGTGTTATTTCAGCTGACTCACTCTCATCACAAATGCCTGGAAAACATACCTGCCCTTTAAGTATCTTGCTATGCTCATACGTGTAACAAACAAAATGATGATACATATCTGTCATAGTAGGAAAGCATTTTATACAGATTTAGACTGTCCACCATTCGATCCTCAATTACCTTCTCTTTAATTTTCACACGAAGAGTGCTTAATACTCTTAATAGGCTATTCTAGCATCGGGTGGTCTATGCCACAAAGCTTGAAAAAAATCTGCCACTCCTAAGTATTTGGAAACACTACTGTAGGCACTCACTGCCACTATGTGCACTTCACTTGCACTCATCACTCCACTTTGCACTCATGGCACTATTGCACTAACACTGCACTCACCTGGCACTCACTAATACTCATAGAACACTAGGTAAATCATAACAATAACCTTATTCTCAATTCGTTAGATTAACCTTTACACACGCGGTCGGTTGGCAACTACTCACACACTCAAGGTATCTTATGTCGTGAGGGTTCAAAAAAGTGTACCCCACCTTATTACATTTCACGGACCCCAAGTGAGTTTTAATTAAGGACGAAAATCATGGTCAAACAATAGCAGACCATATCACAAACTATCCAATATAGGCGTGAAAAAAAGGTCACAAAAACTTTCCTATCTAACACGTGAGCGGAAGCATACAATTGATCTCCTTTAAAATAATCTTCCGCAATAGTCCATGGCATATCAAAACCGAAAAATTGATATACTCTAATTGTACTTATATTAAAGACATACAAACCAACTATTTTCTTAAGGCTTAGAGCTCCAACCAAAGGAACGTAAAGACTATAACATATTATAACCCCGTGGGCTTAAAGAGGAAAAACTATAACCCACTACTTGACGGAAACCATAACCCAACAGTTACTTTTTATTTCTGTATTACCCAAATAAATTACTTCATCGTTGTCACACAAACACACTTCGTATCCTATTGTGAAAGACAATAAGACGCCACAAATAGCGCAAAATGGGGCAATACTTCTTACCAGCGAAACCAAAGGTGGCTGTACCAAAATCACTCTTCCTTTCGGCCAAAAATTAGATCCCTTTACTAGTATATGTGGCAAGTGCCGGACATTCACAAACAATCACAGAACAATATTCATAACTACTATTATTAAGAGTCACTAGGATGCTCGCGCTTGAGAAAAAACTATTTTTCCAGCTGCCTCATTCCTCCTCGCCTCCATCTTTATGTGGGGGTCGTAACACACACACAATATTCAAACCTAGTCAACAACCCATACCTCTAATTTGTCCCTTTCAACTAGTCCTACGAAAAAATCTTAGGGGCGTAAAATTACGCCGGGCATATACAAATTCCGAAGGTAATACGTAACTAAAAGAGTTCGCAGAAGCGCGAACCGGTTAGCGCAACACCACTTACTATTACAAAGCTTGCCCATTCACTCAGCGGTTGTGCCAAATAACACCTTATTGGTGGAAGTTGCTCATTAAAAACCAAATGATCTATCCTAGCCGATCGTCTCCTATATAATATAGAATATTTGCTTCTCAAATATACAATTTGAGCTTACAGAGAACATTATGGCTACTCTAAACAGATCATATAACCATAGCTGGTTTTCTACAAAAATAAATCCAAGGGTTTCTCGAAAAGAAAAGTCGATCTTCCACCTAAACAGGACAAAAGGTAGACCATTAAATTTGGGCCAAAATTGACCCATTGAAGACCAAAAAGGTTGTCAAAAAAGGTCAAATATCCCACCTCAAACAAAGAAGCCTGCGCGCGAGTTAAAGCTTACCGCCATAAATAATATAAGGTCCCATAATGTCTATCAATTATACGAAACCATGTTGCAAAGTACCATCAAATGAAGCCATCATAATGGTGCCACGGAGTTCTAAAAATGAGTCTCTACATAACTCAATCATTGGTGTGTTTCAGCTCAGTTCTAGTTTTTTACGGAAAGAGAGTTAACGGATTTAGCATTACTATTACCCATCCACTATTATCTTCAATTATTCCACTTCTAAACGCACTTGTTATTTATTTTCATCTCATAATTCCTTTCCTTGTAACTTTTTTCAAACGCTTTCCAGTAATCTTGAAAGTTATAGCAGTGATGAAGGTGATTAGAAGCAAATTATTGTTATGCCTTTAAATTAATATTATATTTACTTAATTATAATATTAATTTTACAACATATATATATTATAATTATACTTTATCTCTATTTGTCTAGCACTTCTAATAAATATCTAAATTTTACTCTTATCTCCTAATGAATTAACTACTAATGTATATTTATTATTTATACTTCCTTATTATCGTGTATATATCTAATAATATTATCATATATTCTCATCTCTGATATATTGGCTCTCCTCGAGATCTCTTGGAACGTATACATCTATTGAAATCTTGATTTTCTCACACCGTCCACTATTTGAAAAGCGTCTATGGATCATGTTACAAAACGCCGCATAATACCTGAAATCGCAAAAACCGCACTGTATATCTGACATGTTTCAAGATACCCTGTCGCTATTAGCTACGTGTTACATATGTTTAATTGTTTATATGTTATTTATAACATTCTATATTAATTTAATTTATATTAATTAATTCATTAATTAATATATATATTTATTTATTAGACTTACTTTAATATATATTAATTATTATATATTCTATTGAAAATTAACATAGTAGTTAGTAGTAGAATAGTAGTTGTATAAATATGTAATAGAGACTAAATGTTTAATTGGATATTATTATATACAACTACGATTTATTATAAATACATTATTTCAATTTTTATTACTGAAAAATACATAATGTTAATCCTTATACACTGAGTTATATAATAATATTTTATAATTTATTTATATATTATTATATTATTATATATAATATTAAGTGATTATTGTTATTTTATTGTTCTATATTATATATTATTTATATCATTATATTTATAGATAATTTATTAACTATTAATTTATTATTATATATTATTTTAATATTAATTATTAATTATTTATTTATAAATAATATATATTATTATTATTATTATATTATTATTTAATTATATTTATATATTAAATTTAATATATTTAATTATTATAATAGTATTTAAATTATTCCTTTCTCTCAAAATCATTGAAATAATTCTATTAAGTTGGAGTTAATTGAAATTGATACCTTCAGATTTATTTATTTATGAAAGTATGCATTACAATATTATTATATATATTTAATTATTATTATTTATTATTATATTGTAATTATTATTTATTAAATTATTTATATTATTATATATATTTAACAATATAATATATAAATCTAATAATAACCCTATTAGTATATAAATACAGCAATGTAAACACATATATAATATAATAAAAATAATTGCAATAATAAGACTAGTGTGTGACTATATTTTATAAATATTTCATATGAATAACGATATAACTATAATATTATAACATAATTATATAATGATATGTTACCAGGTAGTAACAATACATTATAGCGCTCACTTTAAGCAGCATAATAAAAAATATCTGTATGCAACACTATAATAGCTATTTACTATTTGAATTCATTACCCTCACATCAACGTTACTTACTATACACAAAAATAAAATATGAGCATTACATGATATATCATACTTATTGAGCTCGATATTAAAATACCCAATTATTTAAGTCACACATAATATTACTTTAATATTGCGTTTCATCTAACAATAGCCAATGTAAGACGTGTCATACGAGGAATCCCGGATATAAGAATGATAAACAAAAAAAATAGTACCTATAATATATTTTTAAATAACTAGTACTCATACAAGCTTTATAATATACTATGAAAATATAGTTCTTATAAATACTTAAATATCAATAGATATAAATTATTTATTTATATATTATAATTATTTAATTATTAATTATATATATTAATTATTATTATATTATATATTACATTAGTATTTATACATTTATTATTATAATCTATTAATTAATATATAAAAAAATTATTATATTTATTTATATAATTATTGTTATTTATTATATTAATTAAATCTACTTTCGTGCTTTATATAATAATTTATTTTTAATATATTTTTATTATAATACTTAGAAGATTGTATATATTATATATATATATAATATATATTTATTATTATTATATTTAATATTATATATATAATTTAATTATACTTTATTATTAATATATATAATTAATATTATATATTATTATATTTATAATATTATATATTATCATATTATTACTATTAATTAAATTATATTATTAGTATTTATTATTTAATTTATTATTTTTATATTATTATTATTTATTATATATTATATTTATATTATATATTATTATTATATATATATTAATAATTATATATTATTATTAATATATATTATTATTATTATTTATTATTATATTTATTATTTGTCATACCTCATATATCATTTATTATGAAATTAAATTATAAAAGGTAAAAGCTTATTTAATAAATATTATCTTTTTATACTTCATATATAATTTATAATGTTATTCATATATATATATTTAATATATTAAGTAATATTATATAGTTATATATATATTAATATATATATATTATTAACTAATTATATATATATATATAAATATATATATAATATATATATATATAAAATAATATTATTAATATTATATATAATATTAATTATTATAATATTAAAATATTAATTATATATATTATATATATTATATATATTAATATTATATATATTTATAATATTAATATATTATATATATTATAGTATATAATTATCATTTATAAGTATATATATATTATAGTATATATATATAATATATAATATTATAAATATATTAGTATATATATATATATATGATATAGACTGATTAATATATAATATATATAATATTATATTAATATTAATATATATATATATATAATATTATTAATAATATATAATATGATATATATCATAATATATATATTATAATATATTAATTATATTAAATCTATAATATTGAGCGACTCTAGTAATCTATTTTAACTACTCATTATCATAGTTACTTACTCGTGCGTCTCATCATCTCTAATTTCCTCTCTTTCATCTACTACTTTTAAACAACACCCACGCTCTTAGTATTATATAAATTTGATTTTTGATATATATATAAATAAAAAAGAATTTTCTGTTGCCTATTACTAATATATAACTAACTATTTGCTATATATGTATAATAATCAATACCCATAATAATAATACCCATACATCAAATACCTTAAATTATACATATTTACACTGAATAATATTTAATTAAATAAATATATAATAGTAATAATAAAATATTATTATTACACTAGAAGCACTTTAAGAACTGATGTATTTAATTATGTATTATTATAGTTAATTATTTACTCACTTACACAAAATTTAAATATTTATATAATTTATAGAAAAATATATAGTAAATTATATTCAGTTAATATTTTAATATAACAATAGTATTATATACACTCGGAACGAAATATTATCATGTATTAAACATCCGAATTACCGCTACAATTACTCGATATAGAATAACTATAATTTAATTAATAACGTATTATACTAGATAACAAATTCATATTTATTATAATACCCTAGATGAGTTTGTCCACCCTTTATAACGGTATATATATGCCTATTAGGAAAGTGCAATTAGTAAACTTTGCGATTATAATACATGTATTTTAGAATAATAGGGAGTTCCGGACCGGAGACGTTTAGTATACTCATCATAATAAACTAGAATGAGAAATCTATTATTCTATATTAATTAAAAGTCCATTTTTACAGGTAAATATTTATATATGCTAATTAAATCCATAACTAATTATAACTGTAATTCTTACTTATAATCAACTCTTATGCTACTAATAATCATTAATAATATATACTGTGTAAGTTCCCGTATTATAATATATAAAACTAATTTTTTCTATAATCTGAGATTAATATGATTTTATTATGATGTCAGGGTCACACAATCTTTTATAATATTTTCAAATATATATATAATTTATTTCATAATTTCTTAATTATTATTTGTTAATTAATAATTATATAGATATTATATTATTATATAATAGTAATTATTATTTTAATTATATATATATATTATTATTTTATCATGGTTTAATTTATATATATATGATTTTTACTAGCCCTCTATCTGCTAAATAAAATGGAGTTCTTGACGTAGCAGAGTAAATTCTGAGATAGCTAAAAAATTATTATTAGATATTATTAATAATAACACACCCTTCTTGAATAATTATAAGATAAACAGTAGATTAAAAAAATATATAATTATTTATTATATATTATATATTATTAATATAGTATTTATACTATAAAATTCACAGATACTATTAATCCGCCTTTCCTTTCGGCACGGAATAAATTTATATATTATATATATATATATATATATAATTAGTATAAGTTCCTATTTATTTAATATTAGTTATTGAATTAGTAGAAAAAATGTCAGATACAAGAAGTTCGGAAATTATTCAATATTGAGCATATATGTATCATTATTGATTATTATTATTATTATTATTTATTATTATAGTATTATAGAGCACGTGGCATTATCATACTTATTCTATTCACTTATTGATTATTCCGTTTATATTTTCGTTATTTTCTATTATATTATTATTATTATTGTTCACATATATAATTTTTATGTACTCATTTTATATAAATTACTCTTAATTCAATATAAATTTTGATTGATAATAATAATTAGAAGGCAAATATAATTATTATCATTTTGCTTGTCATCGGCCACACCTTACCTAACTACTTTACTCTACAAATATAGATTCCGTGTCTAGGCAACTTAATATTTGCTAATAATTTATGCCTTTCTAGTTCCAATATTTGTGATTTGATTACAGCTGCCTTATAGCCATCTCATATATTTATTTATAATAAAATCACAAACAAATTTTATCATTGATTGCAAACAAGAGGAAAATCGATTTAACTATTGAGTTCTCTTTTAGAATGGTTATTTATTACACAATTGAGGAGTCATTAGATGAGTTTGTATTCTAATCTGAAGTTGCTCTTCAGTTGTTCAGTTCAAATTCACATCACGCTGCACACAATTTCTATATTATTGTGAATTTCAAAGTGAACCAAAAGCTGATCTTACTTTTAACTTAGTTTAAGATACTGTTCGTATATTCTAAATTAAATTATATTTATATCTTTGTGTGTAATTATAGAAGCTCCTTCACTAATGAGATTATTGCGCTTGCATCACAATATGCGCGTCCCGGATATAACTTTAATTGTCAGTCTCCCTGCGTCATATATAATTAATAATTTTAAGATAACGTAATACATTATTCTTCATCATTATTTAAATAATTTCTTGATCTTAAAATAACTGTTATATTTTTAAAAGTTATATATTTTTATTCTACTACCTAACATGATGTACCCGCTTCCCTCGCTCCGGCCCGGCCTCTACGGTACTCGAAATCCTAGTGATTTACAGTATATATATATTTATATATATTGTACTAATAGTTATCACTGAATATTCTCATGAAATAAAGACTTTAAGTAACTTAGGTATCTCGGTTTTCATTTCTTAGAAAACCAAAACATCCGACTCTCTCTCTCTCTCTCTCTCTCTCATCATCTTCCTCATCTCTACTATCTCTCTATACTCTCTCTCTTATCATTCTCTTTACTCTTACACTATCATCTCTCTATCTCTCTCTCTCTGCTTCATCTCTTCATCTCTTCTCCTCTACTCACTCTCTCTTCTCTAGAAATTTAATAAATAAAAAATATCCATGAGATAAAAATAATAATTAGACCTCAAGCAAAAATCTGAGTAAATAATTATAACCTAAATAATTATAAATGTCAAGATGAAAGTTAAAGAGCAACTAAGGTGCACTAATTGAAATAAAATTTTATTTAAAATCCTTCGTCGTCGTATTAGTTTTGTTAGTGTGATGTGTCACAGAGTCAACAATAGGTATTTATTCTATCCCCGATTTTATATAAAAATAGTATAATTAAAAATTTCTCAATCAGTAGAATTTTACTCTAATATAAATTAAAAATAATTATAATAATTATAATTGTGAGTAATTACCTATTAAATACAAAAAAAATGTTTTATTACTATTTCTGATTTGCCCTTTAAATGTGAATAAAATAACTCTGAAATGATTATTAGATCAAGTTACCTCTTACACTATTATAATCATATAATTTCAAAAATTGAAAAAAATCTCACCCTATTAGTATTTATTTATGAATTTATCTACTTACATATCTTGTATATAAATAAATGTTTTCGTGTTTTTGATGTAGTAAAACAAAAAGGGGAAAAAAGGCAAAACTTTTCAGAAAAATTTTCCCAAATGAAAATGACATTTGAGGTTTCATTACAATGAGCAAGCACAAACTTTAATTATCTATCTTTTCTGCCCTAAGCATCTATTCAAGAGCTATTTAATTCTCTGATGAATCTCTCCTCTCTCTCTCTCTCTCTCTCTCTCTCTCCTATATAGATTATATATATATATAATATATATAAATAATATCTTTATTTTTATAGTATATTAGTGAGTATATATATATATATATTATATTATATATTAATATATTATAATAATACTATATAGATATCATTAAATAATCAGCCTCACTTCGTGGCTACACCAAACGACTAGGAAGGATCTTAAAATGTACCGAAGCAGAAGCCCAAGCAAGCAAAGCCATGGCCTAAAGCTCGACGGGAAACGTCGCCTCCAGTCATCATCTCTTCACACCTTTAAGTGCGAGCCCTTCGAAATATTAATTTATTAATTTCTATCTTTTTTTCTTAGTGAAGCTTTTTTTGTGTGAGTGAAACCACCTCAGGAAGTGGTAGCTCGTCTTTGAGGGTTCACCCCTGGGTCAGGTCCACAACCATGTTGCTCACGAAACCATTCCGTATTATGAACTATATCCTCTCCCTTGAACACTAAACTGCATAGTTCCTTCCTGTTCCTTGTTTCTGAATCAATCCACTTTTACTTTGATCTCCCAACCTGTTTCTTCCCAACGCACTCACCACTATACAACCGCTTAACCTATCGTCTATCATCCATCCTTTCCTAATTACCAAATTACATTAATACAATCATTTATTCCTTCATTTACTCCTTTCGTCACTCCACCCCACCCTTCTCTATCCTCTAATATATATGTAATCTTCATTTTATCAATTCTTTTCACACCTAAGCAACCTTAGCGTATTCAAAACTTAGTCATTTGACATTCCCCAAAGATTTAATTGCACTAGCCACTTCCTACCACTCATAACTTTCCTACTACACTCACATCATCCGATCCATTTTAATCCAGCATGTAGGTTAAACATTTAAACTCAAGTACTTCTTCTAGTTGCCTACCAACCACCATGATTTCATGCTGCGGACTCTTCTCACCTACCATCATCCCCTTGCTCTTATCTTCAGATCACTATTTTGTATTAGCTAAATATCTCTCTACCAACCTTCTCGAATTTACTTCAGATTCACCACACAAAACCAAATCACCTGCTTATATTATGGGCAAGGTGCCCTCTACTCTCTACCCCATCCCCATCAATCTAACACCCTCCCCTACTACCCCTATCTTAAATTCTTTCATCACCCCATCTATATTTAAATTAAATAATAATGGAGATATAACACATCCCTGCCTCACTCCACTATTAATATTAAACCATTCACCCTCCATTATTTATTCTTACACACGCTTCACTATCAACTTACATACTTTTAATTCCATTCAGAATCCTACTACCAACACCATACATTACTGACACCTTTCACAGAACTTCCCTATTAAACATGTCACACCCCTGTTGTAAGTCCATCAAAATTAAATAAAGTTTCTTCTTTTTCTCTGATTTTCTCACTCATTTGCTTTAATATAAAAATTTCATCTTTGCATCCTCTACCCCTTCTACATGCAAATTCTTCTAAAACAATCAACCCTTAATCACTCGACGAACCCTTTCAACAAAAATATTGGCTTATACTTCCCCACGAGACTCAATAACTAATTTCCATGTAGTTTCTACAGTCTCTCTTAACTCCCTTATCCTTAAACAAGAATACTATTCCAGTTCTCCGGACCAACACTCTCCACAAATGGTTTGTTGTACAACTTTCATGTTTAGTAAATCGCAATCTCACCTCCAGTTTTGTTCATTTCATCAGTAATTCCATCTATACCTGCAGATTACCATTCTTCAACTTCCTAATTATATCTATTACTTCCTTCCTATTAATTATTTCATCCAAAAAAATACTTACCTCATCTTGCACCATCACACTCACACACATTCACTAACACATCTTTATCACTGCCAATGCTATGCAGATTTTTGAAATGTTCCTTCCACACTCTACTAACAACTATCTCATCAATCATAAAAAGCACACCCCTGTTAATTATTCTATGAAAATTCCCCTTATTCTATTCTCTAACCTTTTGTACTTCCAATCAAAACAACTTTCTATTCCCATGTTGGTCTCAATTCATCTTCCTTACAAACTGTTTATTTACCTCCCTTTTTCTCTTACGTACGCAGCTTCCAGCCTTATTCCTTTCTTTCCTATATATTTCCATAACACTTTCTTTCGAAACCTCATCATTGGCTTTTAAGGCATTCAGCCGCTCATCATCATATACTTTCACAGCTTGCATCACCTCTTCATTCCACTACTCACTATTGACATTCTTACTTCCTACCTTAGCACACCACATACTTCAATTACAAAAGTAACAAACGTTTCCAACCAACAATTGCGTCCAGAATTCTCAGAATCTTTATGATTCCATTCAGATAAATTCTCTTAAAATGTATTCACATATTTTTCCTTAAAACCTAGTTCTCTTAAGCTATTACATCTAATTCTTCCCTCTTCCTTCTGTTTCTTGGTTCCTCTCCACCCAAACTCCCGCTAACGTAATCTTATATAAAACAATACGATGATATAATATTCCCATCTCCAACCCCATTACTGATTTCACATCCACCATACATGTTTCAAAATAAATCATACTTCCTTCACCCAACACAAAATTAATCAACTTTCAACAACCAAGAACACACATACCTCCATTTTTACTTAATAGGATAATCTTCTGTTCGAAAAAAGTATTACTTACACACATTTTCTCTTCTTCTTTCTCCATATACTATATATAGGTGAGAAAATAATGTTTATATATATTTTTAGATGTATATATAATCAAAAGTCTTAAAAATATTATATTTTTTAGTTGTTTTTTATTAATTAGATATAAAAAAATCATATTGTTAGTACTACTATTATATACTGATGCTCGTTTTACGGTCCAATCCTAGTTACATAGGTATTATGATAAGATTTGTTTAAGAATACATATATAAAGATTTATGCGTTACGTTAGGTTATATATATATTATTCTAAACAAAACTATTATATTAATTAAACTCTGAACTGGAGAAAGGTACTACTGATAAGAATTATATAAGACCTTAGTAGAGAATGAGACCTGAAATGAACAAGTCACTATGGGGAATTTATTAATCACAAACTTTATTGAGAGGTTGCCACTTTTTCCTATATATAGTAAGTAAGCGACATATCATTCGTTTTCGTATTAATTCTTACAATTTATATTTATTTATTATATTATTATTAGAGTATTACTATATAGAGATTATGTTTATACAAATAAACGGATATATATATATATATAATATATATATTAATGATAACACACCTCATGCAACTATACTGATTACCTGGATATAAAATTTATTTAATAAATACACTATTAATAAATTATAAAATTAAACTTATAATTCATAAATCGAGTTATAATAGGATCATTGTATAATAAAAAATAAAATATAATATATATTGCAATAGTTTAAAAAATGTCCTAAATAATAAGTTACTGTGCAAGTATTACTTGCAATAAAATTTATCAAGATACAATAAATATGTTGCAAATGTACTATATAAGTACACTGGTTTTAGAAACTGCTAATATATAATTAAATTTACATAAGTACATAGTATAATAGACTCACAATATGTCATGATAAATTGGTACCATTCAACGCGTATCCACTAGACAAGTTACGCAAGATACTCAGTAATGATGACTTGAAACCCAAGCTACAATACATGTTAAAGATTTTTGAGTCAATTCCTCTTACTAAATTATAAAATGTTGAGATATGTTAGTAAATTTCCATACCTTATTTATTCATTTGAAATTAAAAGGTACACACTATTCTCCAAATATAATAAATATAATTGCTCTAACCGTCAGGTAAATTATAAAAGTCGATATATAAAAGATATTGCTATCATTAGGTATAATTCATACGTTATACTAAAATATTTTAAAACTATAAGTTAATATAATTATAACTGTAGCGCAATCAATTTTATTATCAATTACTATAGCGTATAGTTATTACGTTTAAATATAAGATATAAGGTTAAAATATAATAGCACTTCATAAATATAATCATCAGAAGGTTATAATAAATAACGAGTTAATATTTAAATATACATCATTACTAATAAATAAGAAACTCAGTAAAGTATGTGACATAATATTAATCAACTATACCCTACATTATATATGTTTAAATGAATAACTTGATTATTAGTTATTTACCAATTTGTCTACATAGAATAATATTATCAATAATATATAGTTATATATATAAGCTAAATAAAAAAAAATGAAATTCTTAAGCATATTATATTAAATATATATATGAAATAATAAATATATAAATAATAACTATTATATAATAATAATAAAATATATAAACTAATATTATAAATATAAAAAATTTATTTACCATATTAATGATATCATTAATTCACAACAGTAATCATCTATATATTAAATAATCTAGGTCATCGCAAAGGTAGTTTAGTAATAAGCTTCTAATGACAGATGATACGTTACACTAAAAGATGGTGATACATTATAAACTAACTTGGGATAATGAACATTTACTATAGAAATTACGATTCATATCTGAAGCGAAAATGATTAAATATCATAGATATAGTACAATTATACTACTTAAATATAGATAAAGGAACTAAAATGAATATAGTGTTTTAGTATTTTTCATTAAACCTTGGTCTGATGCATGAATATTTAATTTTCAATTGCTATCTCGAAGTGAGAAATATAAAAAAAAATTCACAGTATATTATACCTAAATCAAAATATAGCATATAAGTCATTAATCACTAACTCATAGTAAATACAGATAAAAGATTTTCATTAGTGATATAAATGCTTAAATTATATGTTAAATAATATTTAAAAATTTGAAATATTCATGGTTATATATTATAATATTATTAACATATAACTAATAGGCGATGAGTAGAAAGAAAATGTATAGAATAACGATTAGAGTCGATGTTTCAGTGTATCCAGGTTGGTACTTGAAATGGTTATCAAGCAAATCTATGATAAGAAATGGAATCAATACTCTAAACATGACAAATTTATAGTCAATAGTGAAAATTTGATCAAGTCAAATAAATTACTGCAATGACGTTACTACACGAGCTAAAAATATATATATTAATAATATATATATTATAAATATATATATTATATTAATATATTATTATATTAATATATTAATCATATATTATATATAATATAATAATATATTATATATACTACTAATTAACAATTTATTATAACTTATGAAAAATTCTCAACGCTGTAAAGCTTAGGAAAGAGGCCATTTATTAGAGGATATCCTATTATATATTATACCATAACAAAATCTTAGAGATAATCATTTTTATTATTTTATTATCAGATATTATTTTTAAAAATTACATATACCACTATATATAATTAGATATTATTATCATAGATCATAGCTTAGAATTAACTTTTTCTTCACTATTCTTTAAATAAATTTATCTGTAAAAAATGTATATTAGTACATTATGAACATTTTTTTACACATTTACGAATTTTAAGAAAAAGGTAAGAAAAAAAATATTATAATATTCTTACTACTATAATAAAAAAATATAAAATATCAATTAAATAATAAAAATCTTATCGAGTTATTCCGAAATTAGCAACTACTGAATATTATGATGAGACCCTCTAGTTTAAAGAAACTGATAGAAAGATTTATAGAGAAATTTAGATAACATTTAAAAGCTAACAAAGAATTCAAAAAATTAATTGAAGGAAAAAGAAGACTCTATAGGTACATATGATATATATATCTATGAATGAGTGTGTTGAATTAATAAGTGAAAGAGAACCTTTGATAATTTTTTTTATTTATGACATAAATAGACACGTTTCTTTTTCTTCTCTCATATTTCACAAGAGCTAGGTAAAATTTATAAATTACATAACTAGTAGTTGCAGTAGTCGTAGTAGAATTTACTTTTATTCCTTTTACATACTAACAACTTTCAATTTCTAAAATAATAATAATAAATAATAATAATAATAATAAATATATAAAATAAATAATAATATAAAATTAAATTATTAAAAAATAATATTAAAAAAAAAAATAAATTAATAATATTCATTATAGTATATTTAAATATAATAATAATAATAAATAATAATATATATATATAATACAATAATAATAATACACTTTAACATTTATAATTACAAACAAATAATTAACAAATATATAATAATTATAATTAATAATATAATAATATTACTTCATATATAAATAATAATATTTATAATAATAATATTATATAAATAATTACAATATATAAAATAAAAAATAATATAATAATAATATAATAAAAATAATTGTTGCTAGTGTGAAATAAAATATTATAATAATTAATAAATTTAATACTTCAGTCACAATATATAAAATAATAATAATATAAAATTAATTAAATAATAATATAAATATATATAATAATTATATATATCCACACCTTTAATATTATATATATATAGATATATATTAATAAATATAAATATATATTATATATATGATATATATATATATATATAATATATATAATTATATATATATATTATAAAAATATATATATATTATATTATATAATATATTAATTAATATATATATATATAATTATATAATATACATAATATATCATATAATATTATATATATTAATATGATATAATGATAAAGATATATATTATATATTATATAAATATATATATTATATATTAATATATATATATTTAATTAATATTACATATAATATATATATTACATTATATATATATATATATATATATTATTACTTATATAATCTACCTATAGAAGAGTATATTGGATACACCCCTTGACTTAGGGTACTATCACGGTTATCCATACTGTTTAGTCTACGCTCTGAAGTTTAAAATAGCAATACCAAATCCAAATAGATCTAGCAACGCGACTTTAACTGTGGCGAGCACATCAAGGCTTATGATGAGATCAAATTTGTGACAACACTATAAGTAACTGAGAGATAAGTTTATCCACTCACCCTATATGAGAGACTGTAAACATCGACAACATCGTCGCCGTTACTATATTAATTACAATGTATCAGTGTAGGCCTCACCATACTATCATATCGTCTCACCCATTAAAATATAGAAGGCATCTATTAATGAGCATAGGTTATTCATAAGTGTACCTATGCCTCAGATATCACTGTTATTTGTGAAAATATCTATAGTATTATTATACGACTTATCGAATACATTAAGTAAGGGTGCTTTTAGGAACCTACTTAGCTAGGTAGCTATAAACCCAGTGGTATAATCTGTACTGAAGTTCACTGGGTTACTAAGGTGAACTAAATATATACAACCAAATGATCTAACAGCAACGCCGACCATGGCCACAACAGGCTTATGTTGCGTAAAAATTTATAATATTGCTATAAATAAATAAGACATGAGTAATAAAAGTTTCACTCGTACGCCAGGATCGGATACATAATCAGAAGTGAAAGAAAAATAATGCTAATAATAGTGACTTAAGTGACGCGGTAGAGGTATTTATTAGTGATGAGTATTTATATGGTAATGAATGGTAGGGACCTGTATACCCAGGTACATTAAGCTACTACAATATCTGACTAATATATTATGATTTATAACCATACTCAGTATTGAATAGTAGGTAACGTTCAGTTCATCGTTTGAAGCCCTATTATAGTATATAGTAAATTATATTTATTTCACTGCGAACGGTTTTACAACTATTTAAATAGGTTATCGATGACGGAATAAATGAGTAGTGAGGTATGTGATAAGTAGTAGGGAGAGGAACAATTATTGTAGAATATAATGATATATATATAATCATATAATATATATCATATTATATTATATATATTATATATAAATATATATTAATATTAATATAATATATATATATATATATATATATTATATATTAATATTATAGATATATAATATATTAATATATATATTAAATATATAATATAATATAATAAGTATATATATTAATTAATTATTATATATAAATATAATGTATATTTATTTATTATATTATATTGTATTATATATTTTAATTTATTAACTTATTATTATATATTATTATTATTTATATAATTATTAGTACTATATTATTTAAATTATTTTAATATATATTATATTAATATATTTATTAAAATAAAATTATATTAATATATTATTATTATATAATTATTATTATTTATTATAATTATAATATTATTTAAAAATATTAATTGATCTAATTATTTAATAAATTAATTAATTATTATTTATTATTAATTATTATATAATTATTATATTATATATTATTATTATAATTAATTATTATTATATATAGAAACTAAATAAATCTGATGAGTACATTCTATCCTCACCCAACCACTATCTCTCAAAAACTCTAGTACTTAAATATTAGCCACCCTAATTAAAAACTACTAGTTCATGAGAACTATATTTATGACTAATGATGAATTTTTTCTAAATTTTCCAAGGAGTGTAGAAAATAAGTTTCCAAATCACTTAAAGAAAAGCAACTCTTACCACCGACGACTTATCAGTCGCTTGAAAAACAACTAAAGTAATAGTAACAATTATATAGATTTAGAGTAAAAATATGAAAAAAAAATTTCAATCAATAATATATCTCAGATAATCATTTATATCATATTCACATTAATATCTTCTAATGCGACATCTTAGGTCCTCTCCCGCTTTGCTACATTTCTCATCTAAACATTTTCTAATCTTTAATTTACATTGTTTGTTTAAACATAAAAATATTACAAAACATAATATAAATATAAGAACACTACTCATCACTCATGCCTATATATGATATAACTATAATATTTCCTAACGAATAATAATAAGCTTATATATATATAAATATATCGAATTATATAATATATATTATATATATTATATATTATTAATGATTAATAATAAGTATATAACATTACATATTTTTTTTATAAAAATTATTTATAATAATAGAGATTGAAAATATAGATAATAATATATATATGCTCATAACCTAAATAAATTGAGTATATATATATATAATATATATAAGGTATACTATTGATATTATAGTGGAGTGAGACAAATATTATATATAAAAAATCATATATCAAATATCACGAAAAGTAACAAAACTACGTACTATATACTAATATATAAGTGTGCAATAACACTATCTATAATAACGTAATAAGACTATTGAAAATTAATTAACATTTTAAATTAAATACACTCATAACATACAACTAGTCTACTATATTATTTTTGTTCTGTTCGATATCATCTATTAATTATTATATTTAAATTATTTTATTAGATTACTATATTTAAAGTATCATTACCTAATTACCAATTGATATAATAATTATACCTTGTTCTAACTTACACTATTACTGTATACTATTACTGAATATCTATTTATGCTAATATTAACTATTTACCTAAGCTTAATAATATATATATATTGTAATATATAATTAATATAATTTAAATTAAATTTATATTAACTATTTTAACTAAAATAAATAATGTAATAATGTAACTATTAATTTGATATAGCTATAGCTAATTTTAAATCCTTAATATAATTATTAATTAAAACATTTATATTATTTTTGAAATTAACAAATATATTAATTGAATAAAAAAAAAGTATATATATATATAATGATGTATAATATTGCAACTAAAATTAGCTTTAAAAATGGTAGAAAGAATTAATACTTGTGAATGATATTCTCTCTTTGGAAAATATAATAATTAAAATAGATACAGAAAATAATTATTGACATTATATACAAGAATGGTAATATTTTCTAAGAGTGAAAAGATATTAGGTCAGAAATACTAAAATTAATACTTAGTGTACTTAATTAATAAATTTATAATAATAATATACTATAATATTATTATATAATTACCATTAGATTTTTTCTTAAATAAGAATATACATATATAATATAATATCTTAATGCATTTAATACTACCCCAATAATTTTATTAACTGAGTACATATGCATCTTTACTATACTACTACGGAACACAATATACTAACTTATAAATTCACCATCTATGTATAATTAAACCTATGATATACAAGTATACTATCTTACAGTCATACACAATACTTTTGATTATCTAAAATAATAACCTAAAAAATATTAAAATAATAATGACTTACTCAATTTATCACTACTAAAAGAAATACATTAAATTAATATTAAGATTAATATTATATTTATAACTATACTTTTTTGTTTGCATATTAATAATTCTGTCGTAAAACGTAGGTTAAAAATTCGTACTCATATATCTAAACTAAGTTATAGGACGCTATATGAGAAAACTAGTTTGTTTAATTATTAAGCTGTCATAGATAACAATATTATAATAAAAGTATTCACACTTTATCACTGTCGACTAGGAAAAGTATAGCTATCACAAATGATCAGCTACATAAAGCAATATACTAATACTTTGTACATAATCATTCAAGATACTATAAATAAATATTAAAACGTACGAATAATCGCCACATGGGCCCATTGCATAGTAAAATAAAATGTTAAAATAAAATTAATTTATCTATAATTAAATATTTAATAAATAACAAACCCATCGATTTTGACTATTATGTAGTAAAATCAAACATTTTATTATAAATACATATTGTAACAAAATGCATCATTAACTGATTTTAACCCTTATTATAACGAAGTAATCTTTCAACAAACTTTAATCTCTTTGCTCATTTCAGCAAATTTTTTATATTGTTTATTTTAAATTACACACTTGACATTTCTTTAACTAATAACAGCTTGCAACAATATCTTGTGTCACAATATTTTTTCATATTTAATCATATCAACATTAGTATTTTTATACATAATATTATATCTAAATTAAAATTCTAAATAATTTATATTATTGACAATAAAAATTTCTTTAATATATATTATATATTTATGAATTATTATAATTATTATATTATATTTAATTTTATATTTAATTAATTAATATTTAATTTATTATATTATATACTATTATATATTATCTTTTTAATATATATATTAATATTATGATAATTATATTTAATTTAATTATAAATATTATTTAATTATAACCTATATTCTATAAAGATATTTAAATAATATTCCTAAGTATTTATATTTATTTATCATTATATTATAATCAACTTAATATCAATCATTATTATATATTTATCATTTAATCAATTATCTATTATTATTATTTATAAATTATTATATATATTAATTATGATTATTTATTAATTATTAATTATATTCATAATTTATATTATCAATTATTATTATTATATTATTATTAATTATTATATTATTAATTATTATTATTATTACATTATTTATAATATATATATATATATATTATAATATATATTATATATATATATAATATATATATATATATTATATAAATCAATAATATAAATATTATATATATAATATATTATTATTAATTGATTATATAATTTATATTTATAAATTATATATATTATGTATTAATATTTAATATTAAAATATTTATTTTATTATAATTATATTATATAATTTAATATATTTATAATAATTATTAATTTATTAGAATAATTCCTCCTTTCTAGTATTAATTTATATATATTTTATTTAATTTTATTATTATTAGTTGTTATTTTATATAATTTAATTGATATATTTATATTATAAAAT
>JABUQX010019182.1:0-5000 GCA_015478945.1 Trachelipus rathkii
CAACGTGAGCCTAGGTTAAGTCTTTGTTGAGTAATGTTAGGTATGCCCTAGAATTTTGCGAATGTCTACGTTTATTCATATGTCAATGATGTTATGAGCTGCGAAACGAGTGACACTTTGCATGAAGATAGTGTCATGAAGCATAGAATCTATTGTAATGTTACTAATGTTCAATGTAATAATTAGCAGTGAATGTGTCAAAGCAGCTTAACAAAATGTAAATGTTCTTTTACAGGGGGCAATGAGTTTTGGATCCTGTTGTCTGTTGTCAAGTGTGGAACTTTGTTTAAGTTTGATAGTTTATTCGTGCTTAAAGTGCTTTAGGTTTGTTGTTTTGCATTAATTTCTTAAGTTCAAGGTATACTATATTACCTGCATAAATGTGAAAACTTTGTTACGTTAGCATATATCCCTATGTGTGTGTGTTTTGTTGTTGTGTGTATGTGTGTGTATTGTGTGTGTGAACCTGGTATGTATGTGAATATGCGAGTGTTCATTTATTCTTAGTCTCAATCTAGGCACCTACTGTTCATGAAAATTACCGCCAGGAAGAATACGGGTTAAGATATCGTTAATTGCATTGCATCTTGCAAAGATAAGACCGTTTTTCTAAATGTTGAAGACTAAATTTATATGTTCAAGAATCTCAATAGTCTTGTGCCTCACTAGAGCGGGAGCCACCGAGAGTGACAGAATGGGTTCGGAGCGTTGTACTACCTAAGGTTGAAACAGTTGCAGTATTACTATTTACTTTTTTTTCATATAGTTCTTTTTTTTAATCAAAATAATTATTGTTTAATTTATTGGGGAAATAACAAAGCTTTCTGCAGTATACTTTTTTTTCATTTAAATTTAATTTATTTCTAACTTTATTTTTTTATTTTTTTATTTTATATTTGTTATTTCTATTTATTTGTTTATTTTTTTCATTTTTATTTTTATTTTTTTTTTATTAAATTTATTTTTCTAAACTTTATTTTTTTGGTAAGTTTTATTTTGCATTTATATTTTTTCTTTCTAAATTATATTTTTATTTAATTTTTTAATTTTTTCATTTTATTTAATATTTTAAATTTTTCTACCCTTTATTTTCCATTTATACTTTGTTTAATTTGTGTGTTGGATGATAATGGTGTGAGTTTGTGTGTTTGAGTATTTAATCGTGTGTGTTAGTTTGTGTGTGCTGTGGTGTGTGTGCGGTGTGTATGTCATTTATTCTTAGTTGATATGCTAGAGATATGCTTGAAAAAAACAAGTGTGACTCAGGTTACGTTTTGGATGTACATGTTATTACTTTACTGTTGTTAAGTGAGGAACTTGTTTATGTTGACTGCTTATTCATGTTTAATGTGTGTCAGGTTTGTCGTTGTACATTATTTCTTAGTTCAGGTAATGATGTTATCTTTATTAATGTGAAAACTTTGTTACGTTAGAGAATTTTCGTTGATCAGTATGATATGATATTTAGGTAAGGTTTGATAAATTTTTGTTAAATGTACTATGTTAATGTAAAATAACAGTGATATGTTAGAAAAGGTGTATTTTTAATTCAGGTGATGCTTATGTTAGCTTTATTAATGTGAAACCTTTGTTACGTTAGCATATATTCCTATGGTGTAGTGTGTGTGTGTGTGTGTTTTATGTGTGTGTGTGTGTGTATATATGTTGTGTATGTGTGTATGTGTTGTGTTTGTGTGTTGTATGTGTGAGTGGTGTCATTTATTCTTAGATCATTACACTACTGTTCACATAACTGATTCTGTTTCTAACATGTACATATCGTCAATTGCATTTGCATCTTGCAAAAGATAGAACCGTTTATCTGGTTAAAAGTTGAAGATCGCCCTTCGTTTTTCAAGTTTCATTTTCATTTATAACTTGTTGGCTTTTATAATTTTTTTTCCTAAGTTGCCAAATGCATATATACGTTTACTACTTTTTTTATAAGTTTTTATTTTACATTTATACTGCATAAATTGAATTTTATATTTTAATTTTTTTTATTACGTTTTTGACAGAAAATTCATTTTTCTAACGGTTAATTTTTTATTATATTTTTTTTTTATCTGTTATTTTTTTTTATTGTTATTTTTTCCATTTTTATTTTTTTTTTATTTTTGGATTTTTCTTTTTATTTCTAACTTTATTTTTTTTGGTAAGTTTTTTTTTCGCAATTTCACTTGGTTTAAGTTTTTTTTTTTCCACTTTTATATTTTTTTATTTTTTTTTTATTTTTTAATTTTCTAACTTTATTTACATTTATACTTTGTTTAATTTTTTTTATTTTATTTTTTTTTTTTATTTTTTTACTTTTTATTTTAATTTTAAATTTTTATTAAAAATTTTTTATTTGTTGGAATTATCTTTTTTTTTTTTTTCTATAAATATTTTTAATTTATTTTTAACTTTTTAATTTTTTTTTTCTTTTATAACAGTTTTTTAATATAGAAGTTTTATTTTCATTTATACTTTTTGTTGTTTATTTTTTTTTTATTTTTTTTTTAATTTTTTTTTTTTTTTTCTATTTTTTTGTTATTTTTTATTTTTATTTCTTTAAAACTTTTTTGTTTTTTACTAAAACATTTTTATACTTTTCATGTTTATAACGTTTTGCTCTCCGTTTTTTTGTGTGTGTGTGTGTGTGTGTGTGTGTGTGTGTGTGTGTGTGTGTGTGTGTGTTTTGTGTATGTGTGTGTATGTTATGTTTGCGTGTGTGTGTGTGTGTGTGTGTGTGTGTGTGTGTGTGTGTGTGTGTGTGTGTGTCGTGTGTGTATGATCAATTTATTAACATTGATATGTTTAGAGATATGCTTGAAAACAAAAGTGTGACTAGGTTACGTTTTGGATGTAATGTTAGTTACTACTTGACTTTTGTTAAGTGAGGAACTTTGTTAAGTTGAACTGCGTATTCATGTTAAGGTGTTCCAGGTTTGTCGCTGTATCATTATTTTTCTTAGTTCCGATGGATGCTAACGTAAATCTTTATTAATGTGGAAAACTTTGTTACGCTCAACATATCTTGATGATTTGTATAAAGCCACCACTTGATTTTAATGGTTATGTTTAAATCCTTAAAAATGATCTCGAATGTGACATGAATCCAATAGATGCATAGATCAATAGAGTCAAAGGAACTGGAACAGGAAGGGTGGAGGCTTGGTGGTTTGATTTACTGATTTTACATACTGATTTAGGGTATGTTAAAACGTAAATTTGTAAGTTAAAAAAGATTTGACCTTAATCATAGATCATAGATCAATAGATCATGGTTGACAGGAGGGGTAGGTTGGGTGGCTTGATTTACTGATTTACTGATTTAGGGTCTGCTAAAACATGACAGATTTTAGTAAATAAATTTGACCTAATCATAGATCAAATAGATCCACGAACTTGGTCAGGAGGGTGGGTGATGGTTGTTTGATTTATCTGATTTACTGATTTAGGGTATGTAAAACATGACAATTTTAGTAAAAAATTTGACCTTAATCAATAGACCAATATCAATTGATCACAACTGGTCAGGAGGGTGGGTGGATGGTGGTTTGATTTTACTGTTTACTGATTTAGGGTAATGTAAAACATGACAATTTAGTAAAAAATTTGACCTTTATCAATAGATCAATGATGGACAGGAGGGTGATTGGATTGTGGTTTGATTTAGTGATTTTACTGCTTTAGGGTATGTAAAACTGTTTACAATTTAGTAAAATTTTGACCTTAATCAATAGATCAAGTAGAAATCACAGATGGGTCAGGAGGGAGGGTTGGATAGTGGTTTGATTTAGTGATTTACTGCTTTAAGGGTATGTAAAAACGTAAATTTGTTAAGTTATAAACATAAAAAGTGGTGAAGAAATTTTAATTTATTTTATTTTATTTATTTTTTCTGATGGTTCTGAAACCCTTATTTTCGAAATCTACAGATTCAATAACATATTTAAAGACACCAATATTGTATCATTACAAAAATATTTAATAACTTTTGGCACCTGCACACGGCTCCAGCACCGGTGCCATTCTACAACTCTTGAATCCTGTCTCCCTGACTCCCCCTTCCTCATTTCTTCTTCCTCCTTCTTCTTCCTCCTTCTTCCTTCTCATTCTTCCTTTCTCTTCTTCTTCTCTGTTTTGCATTCCAGTGCATTTCTTCTCTTTTTTTCAAACTGAAGACCCGCCCTCGGGGGTCTCTGGACCTCAGAAACCCGAATTCCGACCCTGACCCGTCTCCCGAATTCCGACTCCAACTCCCCGATCCGTCTCCGACTCCGACCTCCTACACCCAGTTGCCACAAGTTTCAATCTTCTACGGATCCATTTTAAATTTTTTAGTGGGGCTACGTCCCCCCTTACGGGGGGACGCAGAGGGACGTAATCTCGTCTCCGACGAGATACGTCATCATATAGTCACATCCAAATTTTCACCTCCGATGACGTTAATGCCTAACCAGGGGCGTGTTTCCAGGACGAATTGATCTTGGGCGCTAAGGGGGCAACACCCCCTTAGGGTGACCTACGGTCACCAAAACTCACCTGTGGATCATGTTTATTTCGACATACATAGATTATATTCCAAGTTTGAAGGCGATAGCTCTATTCCTTTCTAGCGAAAAGGGTGGCCGCGGAAGGTGGCGAGACTACTTACATACAGAAACGATTAATCGAAATGTTAATTAATAGTATTATTTTTCTTTCGAATATATTTCTTCAGTGCTAAAGTGCCCAACCAGAAGCACGTAGAAAGATCGATTTCAACATCGAAAGTCAGGGGTATCGACTCACGGCCTAAAGTCGGATTGGAAACCATCAAAAATGATCTACCGATCATCTAAAACCTTCTAGGAACCTAAAAAAGCCCCCTTTGGGGGGGGGGGCTCCGCCCCTCTTCAGGGGACTTAACCTCCGAAAACGGTCTTCCAGACCTTAAATTCGGTCTCACCGACCTTAAAAACCCTGACCTTGACACGTCAAGCTTGAAAAACCAAATGTTGCAAAATGTTGCT
>JABUQX010019182.1:10000-15000 GCA_015478945.1 Trachelipus rathkii
ATATATATATAACTAGTTATTGAAATATATTAGCAGTATAAAAAATCAAAGTAATAGTAATATCATTATATATTATATAGAGTATATATATATATATATATTCTATATTATATATATATATATAAATATGGTTTTGTGAGGTGATCTGAAGAGAGTTTGAGAAGGATTGGTAGAAAGATTTGGAGGGTGTTTAAAAGGATGGGTTTGAAAGTAACCCGTAGATCAAGAGTAAGGTTATGGTTGTGAGTGAAAACAGTCCTCGGTGTGAAGTTTCTCATAATGGTTGACCAGCTGGACAAGAGTGACTGAGTTTTAAATATAGGATAGTATTATTATGTTGGAGCGATAAAGGGAACGGATGATCGCCGAGTGTAGTAGGTAAGTTGTGAATTGGAGGAGGAAGGAGCTGGTGCAATTAAATCCTATTTGGATGTAAAAGAGACTAAGTCTTGAGTGAGCAAGTTTCTTACGTTATGTAAATTGTTACATCTGTAAATCGGTATAGTAGTAAGCACTCATCCATCCCTGAATAGGAGTATAGATCTAAAGTACAATGTTGTTTCAGATGGCCAATCTTAGGGGCGATGTTTAGGGTGTGGAAGAATTATTAAAATGAGAATGAACGTAATTACAGAGTTGTATGGTATGAAAAAGCGAATAAATGAGAAGAATAAATGAAAGTATGTTTAGATGGTATTGGGGTCATGTGGAAAGACGGGATGATAGGCGGAGGTGGTTAAGACGGATGTAAAGTGGTGATGTGGTTTGGAATCGACTGGTGAGAAGACCGACGAAAATAGTGGATTGAGTCAGTGCAAGAGAATGTCTGGAGGAGTGAAATGTGAGTTTGGCAGGGGCGAAAAAGAAGTGCATAATAGGAGTAAATGGCAGGGTTTTGTGAGGGTGTATGGTGTGGCCCACCTGGGCCAAGGAATGAACCCCATATTGGTGGCGAGATGGCCATATGGTGAGGTCCGTCCGCGGTCCGGTGACTATAGGGGTGGATTTTCCTGTGGGCGATAGAGTCGCAACCCCCACTATCATAGGTATATTAAAGGAACGGTAAGGCTGGGCTTTGCAATTTCGATCTTGATGTCATATTCTTCGCTGCTACTGTTTTCTGTTTCTGGTACATGTACCATCCCTACCGGCCCAGTTCTTGGGGGGGAAAAAAGGCCTGGTTGATGTGAATGATGACTGATATGATATATATAATATATAATATATATATATATATACTATCTATATAATATATAGTATATATATAGTATAATATACTTATATCTATATATATACTATATATATATATATATAGCTAGGTATATATGTATATATATTATATAATAAATATATATACTTAAGTAGAGGATAATAATAGACACATACTTTAACGTTCAAAAGTAGGAACATTTATTAGAATACATTTTATAAAAAACAATACATATAATACGTTAGGAAAATATAAAAAAAAACCATAAAAAATACTTGGCAAGTATAAAAATGGCCAAAGACTTGCAAGTACCAAGCACAGTACCAATACAAAGGATCAAGTACTAAGTACAGTAAAGAGCAGTGGTTTTAGAAACTGCCAGTACAAGTACAAGTACAAAGTACTCCAAAAAAGTGACCTTAAGTACAAGTACAAAGCGGTAGACAAGATAACTTGTCACTTGAAACCCAACCCATGTTATGATATATATAGTATATATGTATATATATAAGGAGGTAAGTATATATATATATATATATATTATTATATATATACTATATAGTATAATATATTATATTATATTGAAGCAATCCCGAAAAGGCCAGGCATTCGTAACTAAAAAACTATAACAGCTAAACGAAAATAAATATCATTTTATTAAGCAGGAGACACATTTTTAACCCTGAAATTAAAAAAAAATACAAAACCCAAATAACGCTTTTTAAAAATTAAAAATTATTAAATAATATGTGAAAAATTACAGTTTTTAGAGAATACGAAGAAGCTGGAGTAGTCGGAAAGAGTGAGCACGCAAAGGTGCCAAGTGTTGAATTTTTTTCTTTTTCAACTAAGATGAATTCCCTACGGGTAAACACAGATACGCATGGAGAGAGTCGGGGTTTTTCTCTCGGCCTACCGGGGGACGAAGTCCCTCCCGTCGGCCTCGAACGCCCCTAAAGGATATTAAAAAGAAAAAATAATATTTTTCGTCGCAAAGCGTAAAAAAAATTGGTATTTGGCAACTTTTGCTCTCGAGACAATGCAAGGTTTCAAGGTCAATTCAGTAACGTACCAACTATTCGGTCTATAGATTTTATAATTTTTTAGGTGGTATTAATAAATATTTAGAATAAAAAATTTTTTTTTAAAGTTTCATCGATGAAAATTACTTGCTAAACGACATGTTAATTTATTTTCCTGTAGATGTATAGTTTTTTTAGTTACATCCCGGTCCTACGGTTTCGGGAATGTCTGGCCCATCGTTTAAACTTAAAAAAAAAATGTATTTATTCTAACATTTATTAATAACACCTTAAATATTAGTTTAGTAAAATCTTAAACCTGAAATATTGTACGTTCTGATTGACCTTGAAACCTGCATTTAGTCTAGAGAGCAAAAGTTGCCAAATACCATTTTTTTTTACGCTTTGGAGAAGAATATTTTTTCTTATTTTTTCGTTTTTGGCTGTTATAGTTTTTTAGTTACATGGCCTTGGCCTTTTCGGGATGCTGACCGACCATCGATGAAATTACTTGCTAAAATCAAAAATGTTATTTTGTAGATTTTCCTGTAGATGTTATAGTTTTCTAGTTACATGCCTGGCCTCTTCGGAATGCTACGGCCTAATATATATATATATAATATATAATATATTATATATATAGTGATATATATATATATATGCTATATATATAATATAATATAATATATTTTTAGATATTTTATTTAGCATATAAAAATTTTAACGATTTTTTCCTACAGATATTATTTAAAAAATATACTATATATATATAGATATAGTATATATATATAATATATATTATATATATATTATATATATATATATATATAATATATATATATATATATATTATATTAATATATATATATATATATAGTCAAAGTTTGTTTGAAGTCACAAATTTCTGTTCCAAATATAAAACTAAAAAATAAGGGTAAAAAATTAAAATCATATTGAAGAAAAAATTGTTAAAACTTTTAATGTCAAAAAATATGTTTAGAATGTCAAAAAGCTGTGTGAGTCAGAAAGTAGAAATTAATTTAAGCCTTATATAATATAATATATATATATAGCTATATATAAGAATTATATATATATATAGTATAATATATATATATATATTAAATAGATATAATATATTATATAATATATATATATATATATATTATAGTATATATAATATAATAATTATATATATATATATTATATATTATATATAGATATATGGACCTGTTTATGTTTTAGCTTTTTTAGTTTTTTGGATATTTTTTTTTTCATATATTTCGAGTATATGTGATCCCTAACAATCATTAAGTGGTGACGGAATGATTAAATATATATAGGGACCCCTGTACGTTTAGTTTACGACTGCCGTCATGTATTTTTGAATTTGAGTTTTTGTTTTGTTTTTAGACTAAAGGAATACCCAAGGGTAAACGCGCAAAGATGGCAGGAGTCGGGTCTCTCGGCCTTCCGGGGAACGACGGGTAGGACTATTTTCCCGCCCCTCCGGGGAAGGGTCTCCGGAACCCCGCTTCTTTGGTATTTGGTGTCGCGGGGTTCCTTCGCCCCTCCCGACGCGGGTATGGAAACGTCTCCGCCTCTGTTTCCCGTCGGGCTCGACCCCCTACTTTGCCGTGCAATACTTTACATTTTCTATTTTTAATAATCTGTTATATTAGAAAATCATATAAAAAGAAATTTACTAATTAATTTTGTCTCCATTTTTTCTAACTAATCTTTTTCGAGGATTCCAAAAAATGTATTATTTTTATACTATAGCTATAGTACTTTTTAAAGATAAAAAAATACCTGTACTCACTTGTTTGTTCACGATTTTCGAAACTAAAATGTCTTACGCAGTGAATTCCAACAATGTCATATTTTAACTGTCAGCGTATAGTAGTTTTCAAGATAGGCTTTCGTGATTTGTCGTTGAAAAGTGCAGACTTCGATATATACTTATATATATATAATAATTAATATATAATAATATTAATATATAATATAATATAATATATATTATATATATATTACTATAATATATATATATATGGTAATTATATAAGTAATATTATATATATATATATATATATAATATATATACATATATAATATACACTTGTATATATAGGCCCAAACTAAAGAAGTTCCCGCTCGCATTTGATATCTCGAAAACTAATATAGGACATAGAAAGTGATAACATATAGTGGGAATGCAGCGTATGAAATTGTAATGGAAAATGGCAAAAAAAAAAAAAAATGATACCTTTTTTTTTTTTTTATTTTTTTTTTTATATCTCCAAACTACGATAGGTAGAAGAAACTAATAACATATATGAAATCAGCGTATAAAATTATTTTAGGGGCTCGAGCCGACGGTGGGACAGAGAGGGGGGGACGTTTTGTTCATACCCCGTAGGGGAGGGGCGAGGAACCCCCGCGACACCCAACAAATACCAAAGAGCGGGGTTCCGGAGACCTCTCCCGGCGGGGGGGGAAATAGCTACCCGTCGTCCCCAGGAGACCGAGAAGACCCCGACTCTTTGCAATCTTGCGGTTTACCCCTGGGGTATTCCTTTTAGTTAAAAAAATAAAATCTTTTTAATACACTATTGTCATACGTGATCTAAAGTAATTGGTTTTCTTGTAAGTATCGTAGTTTTAGAGATATATAAAAAAAAAAGTATTTTTTTTTTTTGCCATTTTTCAACAAAATTTCATACGCTGATCCATATATGTTATTCAGTTTTCTTGTACGTATCTTA
>JABUQX010019182.1:17500-20000 GCA_015478945.1 Trachelipus rathkii
TATATATATATATTATTTTCTAAATATTAAAATAAATATATATATTATATTATTTTTTTATATTATAATATATATATAATATATATATATATTAAACAACTTAAGGACACCATGACATAAAAAATCGAATGTTCTGTATGACTTCATCTATACCCTCCCTTTCTTTGCCGACGAAAGGAAAGTCCTTGCAGGCTAATGTTTTTTGCGCACCTCTTACATAATACTCTGTATTATAAACCTCCAAAAATGAAAAAAAAATGGTTTGTAATTTATTTTCAAAGTTTGAATCCCTTGACCTGATGGAACTAACCAACTACGTAAAACTAATTTTTATGTGTATTTAAGAAAGACCAGTTTTTATCAAAAGTTTAATAACTATGTTAAGAGTTTGATTATTTAGCCTTCAACTTATATTGATGTAAAAAATTTTAACAAGGTGATTGAACTTATTTAAAATTTTATAATAGTTATCTATTAAAATTGACAGAAAATGCATAAAAGAAAATTTAATGTTATTGGATAACTTATTTATTATTCCTGTATGTTTGCTGGATTGCTATCTTTTTTTTTTTTATTCCTTGAAGGAGTATATAGAGCCTCCGTTATATCTTTGCATCTTTCAGAAATGATCTGCTATATCATGACCAGATTTTTTCAATGTTCTTCTTCTCCCATTCTTGCTAAATTTCTCTGTTCTTCTTAACACATTGTCCCACCAATCTCCACTTCCTCCTCCTCCTAATCTCAATACTTTGTTGTCTAGTTTTGTTCCATAATACGTTATTCGAAAAAATCTCTGGCCATCTTACTACAAGTATTCTCTTCAAGCATTTGTTTATAAAGACGTGAATTCTTCTCATTATTTTACCCGTCAATTTTTAGGGCTCTCATCCATAAGAGCGTCGATTTGATACTACTGTTAAAAATAGGTAGCTTTGTCTTTTCTGCTATCTGCCGCGAGGTTCAGATTTTGTTTTCTTTTTAACCTCATCTGTTCATCCTTAATTACATATTAAACTACTTCTACTACTACTACTACTATGTGAAATAGTCGACCTCCTACATCTGTTCTGCATCAAACTCAAAGACAACACCACTTCCATTTATTTGCATTGTTTTATAGTCATTATTCTGTTTATATTTATTTAGTGAGATTTATTTATGTTTGCTTTTCTGCAGTTTTATTTAATTATGATTTTATTTCAACTATGTGCTTCAAAATAAGCTGTGAATCAATAAATTTAATTATTGTTATTATTCCCAACGAACATAATGGTACGATCGAATCCCACACGAGTTGTACATCACTATTTTTACACTATTTAAACAATCTGCCATTATTTTAAGGTTTGTTAATTTGAACCGATACATTTTCTTTTAACTATTTTTCAATTGTAAAACGTATCAAAAATCATATATAGTCCTTTAAATTTGCGAATTCTTTACTGTTTGCAGGGTTTCCCAACTCGGGGTCCACATGGACACCCAGGGATTAAAATAAACTAATATCATAGAAAAGGTCAGCTTTTACTAACCTACAAATAAATATTAAATTTAGGAATATTACATACGAGTATATGGGGGTCCACATACATAAAGTTAGGACTCAGGGGGTACACAAGCAGAAAAGAGTTGAGAACCCTTGATTTAAACAAAAGAGTTGAAATTCTCTGCATATCGCAAAATAATAGTATATTACTAATTCTCTACTGCAGTGGTTCCCAATCTGTTTTTAGTGGCACACCCCTAACAATAAAAAATAGATTCCATGCACCTCTATCCTTTCACAACACACACACAACTCACACACACAACACACACATTTCACACACAAGCAACGACACACACACACACACCCACACACACACACACACACACACACACACACTACACACACCACACACCCACACCACCCACACACACACACACACACACACACACACCACACAAAACATCCCCAACTACACACCCAGCACACACATCACACACACACCACACACACACACACACACACACACACACACACACACACACACACACACACACACACACACACACACACACACACACACACACACACACACATACAGACAACACGTGAATAGTGGGATATCTGTTGTCCCCCTTAGTTCTGGCGTACTTGGTAGTGGGGTACAATTTTTAACACTTTGTAATTGTGAGTAGTGACGTATTATGCAAAATAAGGTACTACACACAATCTCTTCATAATGAACATGGGTTATGAAGTATATATATATATATATATATATATATAATATATTATATATATATATATTATTTATATATAATACTACTATAATATATATATAGTATATATATACTATATATATATATAGGCCCTGTTATGTTTTTAGACTCCGTCAGTTTTTTATATTGCTAGTATATGATATTAACAATTAATTTAAGTGGTTAACGGACATGACTTAAAATATATAGGACCTGTTATATTTTATGACTCGTCATTTTTTTTTTTTTTAAT
>JABUQX010019183.1:0-15000 GCA_015478945.1 Trachelipus rathkii
CAAACGTGCTTCGTTCAGTTGATGTTTAGCCGTTTCGCATTTATCGTGAAACGCGCCATTTTCGTGCCAACTTCACTTTTGGCATATATATATATATATATCTATATATATATATATAACAGCAACAGCTATATATATATATATATATATATGTAACTATATATATATATATATATATATATATATATATATATATATGTATAAAATTTATATATATATATATATATATATATATATATATATATAACTATATATATATATAACTATATATATATATATATATATATATATACTATATATAATAATATGTAGCTTGCTTCTTCTTCTTTCAGCTATGTAACAACAATGAGCAGTAATATCATATATGTATATAATAATATAACCAATAATAATAATAATAATAATATAATAACCAACAATAATAATATATGTAATAATAATATATATATATTATGTAATAATAATAATAATAATAATAATAATATAATAACTAATAATAATAATAATAATAATAATAATAATAATAATAATATATATCATATATATATATCTATATAATATATATGTATATGTATAATAATATGTAATAATAATATATATATATATATCACCCAGTATAATATATAATAATAATAATAATAATAATAATATAATATAATAATAATATAATAATAATAATAATAATAATAATATATATATATGTATATGTATATACGGTAAAAATATATATATATATATATATATATATGTAATAACCCTTTGATGAGTTAATACAGTGATAATGAAAAGGAGTAATTACTTTTTATTCTTTTATTTCTAAGACTAATTAAATCACATAGTAAGTAATGATATCAATGTTAAGAACAGTTTAAATGCAATCAATTCATTGGTTAACACAATAGGCCAATTCACAGTCATTAACAAGATTAGTGAAGGCTAACACTATAATTTCTGTAATCAAAACACAATCCTCCGGTCTTTCAACGAGCCGAAGCTTAAAATGCGACCTCTCTTCTTGTAACAATCAGGCCTTACTGACTTATTTTTTCTCGGATGCCAGGCATTTATCGGCTGCTTATAACAATGTTTCTCACAATAGTGCCATACAAAGGTTTGTTTAAGATTTTTTTCACAAATAATATTTAAAAATGTTTTTAACAATTTAAAATATAAATTTTTAATTATTGTGAGACAAATAACTACCATATCACAAAGTTTTTTTTTTTTTGTGTGGTGACATTAATGTGCAGAGATTCTATTCTTACAATATATTGTTACAAAACACATAAAAGACCTTCTTAATCCCCACCTCGGGGGGTTTTGACTATTTCAACTCTTCTATCACAACCCTTCCTGTGACATTTTGTAATGAACATGAGGAATTTATTACTACTATTAGTGGTTGGCAACATCGTTTCGTCTATAGTATTAGAATGAGGAAAGACGATTTTTTTTATTAAAAGAAATATTTAAATTTATCAACAAGTTTCTAATTAAAAGAATTTAAAGCTGAAATAATTTTAACTCTTTTTTCTTCACTTTTTCTATTCATTTCTTTACTCTTATTATTATTATTAGTCTTTCTTTTAACTTTATTTTTCTCTTGGGTTTCAGCGTCCCTGTCGGTTATGTTATGAAAAATTCTTACATTTCTTAAATTTTCCACTGCCTCTTTCCCATGCTTCAAAATATAAACGTTATTCTTTTTTATCCGTAGCACCCTGAAAGGTCCCGAGTATCTCTCTGACAGTTTCCCTACATTATACTGTTGATTTCTTATTAACACGGCCTTTGCCTTGTGGAGATCTTTCGGAACAAATATATTTTTATTTTTATATATAACCTGTGGGGCCAGAGGCCTACGCATTAAGGCCACTAATTTTCTCAAATAGGCACTTTGACTGACCGTGGCACTGAGTGCCTCCTTCTGCAACAAGCTTCCTGGCACTGATAGATTTTGGCCGAACATAAGCACACTGGGGGTGACCCCTTGGTCATTTAGAGGGCTAATTCTCAAACAGTACAGAGCCCAAGGCAAAATTTCAGGCCATTTTAATCCTTCATTCTCTTCATCATTAATCATACACCTTAGTGTCACTATGAGGGCTTGGTTCAATTTTTCTGCCAGTCCGTTCGAACGAGGGGAATTAGGCGTCGTGATAATATTATCTATGTTGAGTAGGTTACACACGTCATTAAATATTTTGGCAGTGAACTGGCTTGATCTGAGATTAGCCTTTTTATGGAGCCACAGAACGGAAAAATTTCGCCCACTAACACATTCAACACCGAGTCGACCGTCGCCTGCCTAAGAGGGTAGGCGAAGGGATACTTACTAAATCTGTCGATAAAAACAAGCAGATAATTGAATCCCATACTGTAGGGTAACTTACACAAATCCACATGGAGGGTGTCAAACTTTTCCGTGACTTCCTTAAACCTGCCGAATTCTGGAGATATCCTTCTAACACTCTTATTTTTTTGACAGACATCACAACTCTGTATAAATTTTTTTACTCTACTATGCATAAATCTGAAGGCAAAATCCGCTTTCAGAATAATCAAAGTCCGTTTAATTCCCAAGTGATTTGTATTATGTATTTTCTCTATAACATCATCCACCAGATTTTCCGGTATCAATATTCTAGCTGTGCCTGTGGAGATGTCAACCGCCAAGGACAGCTCCTCGCCCCGATGGATGAACTCCTTGTAACAGGCCTTCAACCCACTAGTTTTCAGCCCCTTTATTAGGTCTCTTATATAACCATCAGTCTCCTGTTCTATAGCTATCTCTTTGAAATCTACCCCATCCTGAATTTTCTTCATCATTCCATTTAACCCTTTTTTACTGTAAGTTATAGCATTTATTACAAAATCATCAAAGTCATTATCATCACCAGCTTCGCTACTACTATCATTGTTACCATTATTATTACTACTACTACTACTACCGCCATTATTACCACTATTACCCATCATTATTACTACTACTACTACTACTACTACTACCTGCTACTGCTGCATGTTTAGTACTACTCTTCTGCTCATTTATTCACTCACTCTCTTCCACTACTGCTCACTATACTGCTACTCTTCTTTACTACTCACCTTGTTATTAGGTATTCATTTGCTCTATTTATGTTCTTATTATTATTATTGTTCTTCATTATCTTTATTATTATTCGTTTTGTTATTATTATTCATTTTTCCGAAAGTAACAATATGGTTCATTAATTTTATTATACATAATTATTCTTATTCTTATAATCATAAATAATCTATAAATATTGTTGGCATTACTTTTATTATTATTTTTGTGTGTGTGTGTGTTATTCATTATTATTATTATTATAGTTACGTTAATGCTAATTATTAATTATTATTCATTATTATTAATTATATTATTATTATTATTATTATTAATTCTTATTATTATTATTATTTTATTATTATTATTATTATTATTATATTACTCCAGTCAAAGTCTTTCTTTTAACAGTCTAGTTAGGCTCCAACCCTTCCTGCAGACAGAAATTCCCAATCACTAAACTCTCTCAGGTTGTAACCAGTCTCCATATTCATTTGTTTAATACGCCATCCCATCTTTATACCAATAGTTGCAGTGCAGCTCTGATCCTCTAAATCGCTTATCTCACGTTTTAACTATTCTGTTAAAATTATCATGGTATTTTTTAATGTAGACCAATTAAGTTCAACGTCATTTACCGTGGCATTTAATAAAGTTACACTCAGAATATTATAGAATTTTTTCCAACATCTTTTTCCATATAAATGCATGATTCTATAACCCTCTTTGCTCGTACAAAGGCAGTGTTCTCATCGTAACAGCAGTCAGTAAACATCAATGCACCGTAAACTGTTTTTGACGCATGGAAATCACCAACAGCTGTGGTGGGACATGCCTCTCAGCAAGTATGGGGTATCACTCAGCGCGAAAATCTTTGTTGATTATCTTCTTTGTTATCTATCGTTTTACTCAGCTATCAGTGAGTTCGCTTACCTTCGGTGTATACTAGTAACTCAGTTCCTTCATCAGGGAACGACAACAGGGTAGCACTCACCATTGCCGCTTTAACTTCTAGAAACGCTCGCTCGGCTTCTACTCCCCAGGAAATCCTTTTATTGGAGGCGGGTTTTCCCTTCAACATTTTTGTTAGGGGTTGCAACAATTGGGCCGCTCCGACTATGTTAATTCGGCAGAAGTTATATAGACCGAGAAATGCCCTAAGTTGTTTGATAGTTGTTGGCTTTGCAACATTCACTACTGCATCGATCTTTTCCTTGCTAGGCTTAACGAAACCTAGAAAGTCGTTTCTTTGGGCCACCGCAGTGCCACTTTCTGGGGTTTCAGATAGGGTACTAAATATGCTTTAATCTCCGACCTTCTAGCATTACAAACGTATCTTTAAAGAGTCGAACTGGCGATTAGTATGTCATCTAAATAAACAAAAACCTCCAAGCAAGATTGACATAAAGCGCTGGAAGGCACTAGAAGAACACTTATGTCCTTGTATTAAATAGTTAAAACTGTAGTTAATGGACAAGTAATAGTGAAATATTTCTTCGTTTCCTCGCTGACTGGCACGTTATAGTAAGCTTGCCGAACGTCTAGCCTTGTTAATAACTTGCAATGTTGCAATTGCAATATAATATCCTTAATCTTGGGTGGAATTAAGTATAAGAGGGTTGATCTTTGGTTTGTAATATAGTCTTTGCGACCAACAAACCCACCCAGTCAAACTTCCAGCTAGCTGGTTGACTGAATTCGCATACCATAAATGACCCCTGCACGTCCAATAATTTACAATTGATTTCTCCATAGCTCATCAAAGATTCAGAGGCTCATGGTTCTCTCATCATTCACATCAGCAGTCATATGGTCACATGGTATGGGTAGTTTGCCGCTAACTCGCATAAAATTTCCTCCTTCAAAGGATATTCTGTATATCCACCACCTCATCAGCCAGTTCAGTCCTTCATTCTTCAGCAATTAATCCTTACTCCCCCTCTCCCCACTCTATGGTTTCATTAGCGTCCAGTTGTGAGTGAGCAGTAAAATTGTCCTCACGAGCTGTTAAAATATTGCCCTTTCTCAGTGCTTCCATTTGATAGCCTCATCTTTGAATTGAGTCAATTCTTCAAAGTCTCAAATTAAGTTGTGTAAGTTCTGTTCAAAGCTTAGTGCTCTCAATTAAATCATTCTTTAAATTATTATAAACGATATATTTAAGAAATAGCAGTGAAGAGTGTAAATTTCCATTACATGCTCAAAAAATCAAGCCTCACTATCCAGAAATACTGCAATTCATTGCTGGATCTATCAAATGTGACACCCTAAATTCTAATGTTCAATGTTCTTTAGAAAAACCATCACTAGAAGACAATTCAAATTTTCATATCTGCCACATAAACATACATGTTAAATTCATCACTTCAAATCTTTTGATCTTAACACTATCATAAATGTTCATGCAGCCCCCATTTGCCAGCCTTGGCACTGCCAATAGGGCCCCCTCATATCTGAATTCAGAAGCACTCATAAAGGTTGAGGCAACTCCCGGTCTTACGAGTAGTTGTTTACCTCTTTCATCCAGAAATATGTATGGTTTGTCAAAATCATCACATCCAACATTCATAGCAGTGTTAGTTGGGTTTATTGACTTCTTCTGGTATTGTTAGATAAGTCACATGCATTATTCCTTAAAATTAATGATCCTCATGCTTATCGGAAGAAAAAGAACCTCCTTCATCTCTAAAACTAATACAATTCAATTTTCAGAAAGGGAATTTCGCCCCTTTCATTAATTACAAATTCATTTTTATCATTATTTTTATCAATAAGTATAGGTGCAATTCAGATGCCTCCATTTCCCTTATTCTTCCCCATTGATGGGGTGATAATTTGTTTTTCGTTCCGTTCTAAAACGGCGCCTGTTTACAAAACTATTATTTCCAAAGTCTGGTAGCCTTCAATATCATTATTCCAAAAGATAAAATCGTTATTGCCATCACTACGACTATCATTCTGGTTCTGATGTTCATTATTCATTATTGCTCAATGTTAAATTCCATGGCATCATCATGCAGTTCGTTACAGTTTAAAGTTAATCATTTCTCTCTGCAATCAGTGATGACGACTTTTGTGGGGGGGGGTGAATCATAGGAATGCACCATATGATCATCACCACAGGAAGTGGTGTTTCATCAGTGCAGTATTGACATATTGTTTGTTCCATCATGCCCACAGATTAATAATTGAAGTTCTTACTAATACCTATTATCATTAATGCATTAAATTAACATTACTCATTCTTCTTCATAAAGGTATTCACCAACAACACAGTTGTTCATTAAACCCCATAAAATTGTGTGTTGCAGTAATATTTTGTTTATACATATGCATTATTATTGTAAAAGTATTCATCTTCATGGTTTTGTGAACTCTATTCATATCATCTAGGCTTATCGTTCTCTCTTCGTGATGGATGACAATTGTAATAATGTCTTCTACTATAGTTAAAATTAATATTTCCCATAAATTAGACTTCCTTATTTTAAGAATTGCGAATTAAACACATTACAGGATTTCTACTCACGAAGCGTTATTCCCCACCAGTACCCCTATATTTGGGATTAATGCCTCACCGAATAACCTCCTTTCCACCTGGGTTCGTGTTTGAGTTCATGCGAGAAGGAGAAAGGGTTCTAGAAGGTTTGCGATATCAAAGGTGTTTACATCGAACGTATCGACCTCACAGTTAATGAGCAGTTTAAAGGCTCTTCATAAACCAAAAAGTGCTTCTCATGCTAGGTAGCGCTGGCAATTGTTCCATATGTTGAGCGTTGAAATTCACTATCTTGAATTTTGGTCATTATTGGGGGTGGGGGTTCTTCATAGTTCACGACACGTTGTCTTAACAGAAATCTCATATTTCCAGCTGTGATCTCATCTCTTCAGCTGACTTTTCATGAGAGATTATCAGTCGACTTATCTCCCTCTCTTGGGTCGAAGTCTCTTTGTTGGGTGGCTTGGTGACTTTCTCTTCTGCTGGTCGTACGGCGTTCACAGATTGCCATTCGTTTCTTTCCCCCGCGGGGGATTGGCGAGCTTGGGAAAAAAATTTGTTAAAAATGTCGTCAGCAATTTCAATTAATTCCTCAAAATCATGGTTCTTCTCCGTCGTCATGAGGAGATGCCATAACTCCACTGAAATTAAATGTAAGAGAAAAAAGTTCTCTAATAAATTTTGCATCGTTGTCAGTTATTGAATCGAAGCTGCATAATCCGAGCATTTCTTTTATTCTAACTGCGTAGTCGGATGGGAGCTCTCCTTCCCTCATTCCTGATCGAAAAACTTCTTCTATCTGCGCTCTTAGCGATGGTGCATAGAGTTTTTCTATTACCCTTACTAGTTTAGTATAACAATCGTCTTTTAGGGGAAGCTTCAACGAATTTGTAATTTTGCTTGGTAATTTTGATGCCAGAAGCCTTACCCTCTCCCTTTGATCGATGATTTCATTAAGGTTAAAGATCATTGTTGTCTGCCGAATCCACTCTAAGGCATTGAACTCGTTGAAGGGGGGAATGGCATTGAGCGGGAGATTCTTCTTCCTTCCCTTTCTCCCTAAGAGAGTGGGGGAAGGGTGACTCTTCACCAGGTTTGTTGCTTCATGCTCTCCTAGGACCTCGTTTTCCGAGTCTGTTTCGTATTGTGATGCGTCATCTTCTTCATTTACCCCCTCGATAGGAGGGGCTACTTCTGGGGGAGTGTGATGGGGTCTTGACGATTGAGACCGAGTTACAATAGCTACGTTGCTTCTCTTCGTTTGGACTCTGAGCGACTTTCTTTTTAAACTCGGCATTCTTAACGGTTTTTTTTTTTTTGTTTAGGGAAAAGTTTTTAAGCCTATTGGGATAGGGTTTCTTATTTCACTGTTTTTCCGGGGAATTTGAACTGTGTTTTTTTTGTTGTTGTTTTTCTTGTGTGTGTTTGTGTTTTGAATTGGCACTTTTTTTCACTTCACTGTCTTAATTAGGCACTGTTTGAATTGATTCACTATTTGACACTCTTCACATCAGTTAGGTATGGGTGTTCAATGTCACACTGGAGGTTACCATTCTTTGTAATAACCCTTTGACGAGTTAATACAGTGATAATGAAAAGGAGTAATTACTTTTTATTCTTTTATTTCTAAGACTAATTAAATCACATAGTAAGTAATGATATCTATGTTAAGGACAGTTTAAACACAATCAAATCGTTGATTAACACAATAGGCTAATTCACAGTCATTAACAAAATTGGTGAAAGTTAATATAACAAGTTCCTACGATCAAACACAATTTTCCGGTTCTTTTTCACGAGCCGAAACTCTATGCGACCTCTTTTCTTGTATCTTGAGGCCTTACTGCCCTTGCCTTCCCTCAAAATGCCAGGCATTCTCGGGTAGCATTTTGCAGTGACTCATTTTTACGACAATGGGGCCGTACAGAAGAGTCATATTTTTCATATATAATAAAATTAATATGTAAAAATTTGACATGTTACTATGAGAGGTGTACATAATTATTGTGAGAGAAAGAGAAATCCTGACCTACACATATATATATATATATATATATATATATATATATATATATATATATATATATATATATATATATATATATATATAATATTAATAATAGAAGGCGCGTTAATTTAGGTGAAATGTAATAGTAATAATAATAATATATATATGTAATAATAATATAATAATAATAATAATAAATATTAATATAAATATGGTATCTAGAAAAATACGTATCTAAAAAATATGTATCTAAGAAAGTGTATCTAAAAACTCTATCTAATAAAAAAGCATTTTTTTAAAATAATAATAATAATAGATCTATAATTAGAATAATATATATGAAATTATTTTAATCGATATATACATACATATATATATTATAATAATATATAATATATATAATAATATAATAATAATAATAATATAATATAATAATAATATATGTAATATCTATAAAACTATATAAAAAATAAATAATATATGACAATATTTGATAATGGTATTTGTAATCATATGCGTAATAATTCTATATAGTTATGCTTGCATTTGTAATAATAATAATAATAATATATACATGTACCAGTTAGCATAACCAATAACTAATAACATATATGTTAATAATAATATATATATAAATATATATATGTAATAATAATAACAATAATATGTATAACTAACATAATATATATATAATACATATATATAATAATAATAATAAATATGTGAAAATATATATATATATATATATATAATAATAATATATATGTAATAATATATAATAATATATGTAAGATAACAATGATTTGTAATAATAATAATAATCCCCTTTATATGTTAGAAAAATGATATGTATATATCTAACATAATAATATATGCTCTCATAATATCACCTCATATATCTTATCATCTGTATATTAATAACATACTCTCATATATATATGTATATATATGTATATATACGATGTATGGAAATATGTATAACTATATATATAATAATATAATATAATAATAATAATAATAATATATATATATATATATATATATATATAATAATACTTATATATATATATATATACATAATAACTAAGTGTATAAAAATAAAATAATATATATATATAATATATATATAATAACCAATATATGTATATATATATATAATAATATATGTATGTAATATATGTAATGGAAGGTATATAATAATAGCCAATAATATATATACATATATATATATATATATATAATATATATATATCAATAATAATATTAATATATGCTTAATAATAATAATATATCAATATACATAAATATAATTATATATATAATAATATATATAATATATATATATATATAATATGTATAATAATATATATATATCTGGTAACTAATAATAATATAATATATAATATAACGGCGCTATGTATAATAATATATATATATTTCATTAAAATAATTTGAATATAATATCGGTTAGCTAATAATAATATATCATAATAATAATAATAATATATATATATATATGCTAATATAATAATAATAATAATAATATAATATATAATAATATATATATATAATATATATAATATAATATATATGTATATATATACCATAATATAATATATCTATCTATATATATATATAATAATATATATCTAATAATAATATATACATATATGGCGTAATATATAGCAATAATAATATATATAATATATGTATATATATATTATATATATAATATATATATATATATATGCTGCTCTATATATATATATATATATATATATATATATATATATATATATATATATATATATATTTAAACCACACCTCTGCTCATTGGCAGAGCCCTATTCAAGGAAGGGTGTATTTATTTTTATGTCAGAACATGATGCACCTAAGCCCAATAGAGAAAGCCCATCATTCTTCAGCCCGACCAGTTATGAACCTGGGTTCCTCGCTTTGTTGGGCGAGTTGTCTCCCACTGAGCTACCTGGTAGAGGATAGAGGAGACTCCCTGCCTCTGGCTATTACGCGAAGATTCTGCTAAGTATGTTCCAACTGTGTCCACATACTGAGTCAACATTCACTGGCCAGAGACTAAAGTGAGGAGTATTTTTTCACAATTAATTCCAAAGTATGCCTTCAGATGTTAAATTTTTCAAAAGAATAATCCAAAATGATGTACTATCTGCGTCTATAAATACAACTTAACTGGACAATATACAGATTCTATTAATTGTTTTTAAAATTAATTTTGAAGTCTATTTTCGTGCTTTGAAAGTAAACGTAGGTAAAAGTAAGGTTATGGTTGTGAATGAGGGCAGTTCTCGGTGTGAACTTATGTTGGATGGTGAGCAACTGGAACAAGTGTCTGAGTTTAAATATTTAGGATATATGTTGAGTGAAAAGGGAACGGATGATGCAAAGTGTAGTAGGAGAGGAAGGTGTGGTGCAATTAAATCGTTGGTGGATCTAAAAGGATTATGTCTTGAGTGATCTAGGGTCTTACACGAGGGCATGTTGCTACCTGTGTTAATGTAGAGTAGTGAAACTGTGGTCTGGAATAAGAGGTATAGATCTAAAGTTCAATGTGTTCAGATGGACAATCTTAGGGGCTTGTTAGATGTGAGAAGAATTGATAAAATGGGTATGAACGTATTAGAGAGTTATGTGGTATGAAGAAAAGGGTAAATGAGAGAATAAATGAATGTAGTACGTTGAGATGGTTGGTCATGTGGAAAGGATGAATGATAGTCGGTTGGGTTAAGAGAATGTATAGTGGTGAGTGTGCTGGGAATAAACCGGCAGACCGAATGAAAAGTGGATTGAGTCAGTAAAGGAATGCCTGGAGGAGAAAGAGAAATAATGTGAGTTTGGCAGAGGCAGAAGAAAGGTGCATAAGAGTGAATGGTGGGGTTTTATGAAGGGAGGTAGTTTGTATCCACCTGGGCCAAGGGATGAACCACACATTGACGAGATGCCATAGTGAGCCATGAAGATCTAGGGTGGATTTTCTGACTCCGGCGTGTTCTCACTAAAAGGTGTAAAGGGGGCGGTAAGGGCTGGCTTTTCGACTTATCATATTCTTCTACTCAACCTGTTTACATGTTTGCAGTACTCTACCCGGGTCTTACGGGGAACAAGATGACCGATGATTATATATATATATATATATATATATATATATATATATCTATATCTCTCTCTCTCTCTCAGTATGTATAGCCAATGTAATAACAATAATAATAATGTATGTAATATAATATAACTATGTATAATGTATATGTATGCATGCATGTATGTATGGAAATAATAATAATATATATGTAATAATAATAATATGTATAATATGTAATAATAATATATATATATATATATTATATAATAATAATAATATATATATAATATATGTAATATATATAATAACAATATATTAGCAACCAATATATATGCGTCATATAATAATAATAGTATATAAATATATATATCATATACATGTATGTAATAATATGCTAACCAACCAATATGGCATATGTAAATATATTCATGGCAATAATATATGTAATAATAATAATAATAATAATAACAGCCAATAATATATGTATATACTATATATATATATGGCATATATGTAAACAATATAATATAATATATATATGCTCCATATAAAAACCTTAATAATGTAACTAATATATACATGTATATATATATATATATATATATATATATATATATATATATATAATATATAAATATATGTATATATATATAATAATAAATAATAATATATATATATATCTATAATCACCATAAATAATAATAATAACAATATATATATATATATATATCATATATAATAATAATAATATATATATATATATATATATATAATAATATATATATATATATCTGTATATGCTCATATACTCAAGGGCATAGTCGGAGAAGGGGTTGAAGGGGTTAAATCCCCTCCAAAATTATTTAAACTATAAAAAAAATTGATGGTTGAGTTTTATTATTTGTAACAAAAATAATAACCAAACAAAGCAAATTGAGTACATATATATTAAAAAGAAATGAGAAAAAAAACATTTTGTAGTTCGTAAAGATTTCTTGAAGTTTAGCTGCCGTTGAAATTACAAAGGATAATCTCTCTAGCGGAGGTTAAACTATACGAAGGTTGGAATAAATAGTGACTTTCTGATTGGGCAACGATATGATTATGCAGAAGGAATAAATAAAAGTTTTAGAAGAGTTGAAGCCATTTTAAATATTAAAGATTTTAAAGATATGTTCATTGATCTTCACATTCATCTCGAGTTCAATACATTGGAGACTTTATTGGCACTGAAAAGAACTGGGGACTTGTTTTGTGTAAAAAAAAGTGCACAGCTATTTTAATAGATAAAAAATGGGAAATATTTTCCCAGAGACAGAATGGGCAGAGACTAACTCGAATGCACAAAACAGAGTGGGTGAAAGTTACGATGAACTGTTACCATTTTGAGAAGTTCTTAAAGCAATTGTTGAAGCTTTAAAGAAACTTTAAAGAAGCTTTAAAGCCTTTTTCAAAAACTTTAAAATCTTTTGAAATCTGTATTCATTAGTGAATTTGTTAAAGTTAAATTAGTATACCTCAACTCCGTCCTCCTTCACTCTTTCCTTATTTACCACACTGCAGTTACCATCAATAGTGACAGCAATTACCCTTAATCATATTGAAAATGTGATGCTGGTTTTAAAAGACTCGCTCAAGTATCGATGACAAATCTTCAAGCATTGTGGAAGTTGCTACATAGCTTTACTTTCTGTTAATGAAGAAGTGTGAATGCCGAGTATCTAACATTGCAAAAATGAAAAGAAAGCAATTGCAATACTTTTTTTTATTTTTCAAACTAGTTAGAGAGCCATATATTCCTACCTACTAAACCTAGTAAGTCGTACTACCATCAATATCAATTAATAATTTTACGAGTAGTAGTTCTCTATTCTGAAAAGACTCAAAAATATACTTTCTAAAATCCACAGGAAAGGAAAGCTAGAGAACTCGCTTTACATTAATGTTTTAACATGGTTTCTTCAAATATAATTAAGTTTCAATCATTTGCTATTAAAGATTTTTTTTACATAAAGCAACAATTTTTTTTTGTATTTTGAAATTTCTTATTAATGATAGATTTTATTGCATTTCCTTGTAATCAAGTTGGGATATATATATATATATATATATATATATATAATTTATATATATATATATATATATATATATATATATATATATATATATATATATATATATATATATATATATATATCTATATATTATTAGACATCTTAATTTAATCGCATCTAATAAATTGCATGTGCAGAAGGTTCATATTAGATAATCATCCTCTAAAATTGCCACTTCAACCATGATTTGTTACAGTATCTCGAATGTATGTGTGTATATGCGTGTGATTCCGCGTAATCATGAAAAAGACTTGAATTAATGTTTTTAAACCTTTTTATTAGGAAAAAATAGTTTTTCACCAAATAAATAACATATATATATATATATATATATATATATATATATATATATATATATATATATATATATATATATATATATATATACCTACTCTCTCTCTCATATATATATATATATATATATTCAATGTAAATGAAATACATACACAGAAATGTTTTTTCAAAATGAAAACATTATGTCATTTTCAAATAGAATTGTTTTTATTATATATATATATATATATATATATATATATATATATATATATATATATATATATATATATATATATATATATATATATAAATATATATATATAAATATATATATATATATATATATATATATACACCTATTATATATATATTATATAATATATATATATATATATATATATATATATATATATATATATATATATATATATATATATATATATATATATATATATATATCTCTATATATCTTTCTATATATATATATATATATATATATATATATATATATATATATATATATATATATAAAGGAAGTTAATTTATTGTTGATATCAATATTGCATGCTTTTTGAAACCACAACTGAGAGAGAAAATTGTTCATGAAAAATTCAAGTTGAACATTTTACATGAAAAAAAAATGGCAAAATTCAAACACTCACTCAATGCAAAGATAGAACTTTAAAGGAATATAATTCAAAATTTATGATAGGGACGGAAGCACATAATGGAATAGTAGTAGTAAGGAAAAAACTAATAACGTTAAATAGCACAAAAACCAGTTTGTTTTTTTTTTATGCTAAATAGTCAAGAAAAAGTTTTTCACAAGTTTTATGCATAGCAAATATACTGTAAAAACTATAAAATATATTTAATTATATACAAACTTATTCATGAAAA
>JABUQX010019183.1:20000-22500 GCA_015478945.1 Trachelipus rathkii
TGGAACCTTTTGATTTATGTCTTGTCAACTCTCCTTCTGTCACTAACTCTCTCGTCTCTTACTACCTATCGAATTGTTGCATCACTCCCTTTATATAATGGTCATTACAATGGACACTGATCTTCTGAATTCTCCAGCTTCATAACTCTTCCATTGAGAAGGGCTAGTGTCATACGCCTTTCTACACAGTCTCGCCCTTTCTCTGTTCAACTCTCTTACCGCAGACTTGACCACTAAGCTCAATCTAACTATGTACTCTACTGGAAAAGTCTGGAACACATTTCCTTCATCTATTTTCCAATCTACCTTTGACTTTCTCAAACGCCGTGCATCGATGAAATCATTTTACACCGAAGTGAAATTAGTGCTGTGTGTGAAAAGAATCGTGTTTTTGGTAAACTCTTAGGACTATTATTCGCAAGATGCCCGCAGCAAATTTTGTCAGAAGCTTGGTGATTCTCAGGTGAAAATAATTCGCAAGATACATCAGGCTTTTGGTGATGGTGCAATGGGGTTAAATAAATTAAATACTGGTTCAACAGGTTTAAAATTTAGCGTACATTATTCGAGAGGGATTATCGTTTCAGAAGGCTGTCAACAAGAAGAAATGCAAAACCATTGAAAGTTGGTCCTTGATAATCCCAGATCGTGGTTTGAGAACAAGAAAAGAGTTGTTGATTAAAACGGAATCACCAAAGATTTTGTTCCTGTAATTTTACAGGGTAAATAGGGATTGCACAGGGTGGCAGCCAAATTTGTTCCAAAACTGCTTTTCCAAGAACAAAGGGAAGCAAGACGACGTCACATAAGACACTATAAACAGTCCAACAGGAATACAGGTTCTTCAATACCGCGATAACTGGAAATGAAACCTGGGTGTATGAGTAGAACCAAGAGCGATTTCCAGTCATCACAGTGGAAGCATTTAGCTCGCCGAGACCCAAGAAGCACGACAGGAGGGAACCAAAATCAAGGCAATGCGGATTGTTTTCTTCTATTCCCAAATCGAGTTCGACGAATAAGCGTTGAAGGGCAAATATTAACAAAATAATACTATCGTGAAGTCCTCCGTCGTCTCTGATGTAATTCATTCGTTTAAATGACGGAATCTTCTCTCATCACAAAACTGGAAACAATCGATAACGTCCCGGCTCATTCGTCTTCGATCATGATTTCGATGCAAAGAAAGGCATTTCAATCGTTTACTTGACACCTTATTTCTCGGACGTGCGTCCGTGTGAGCTGGAGTTATTCTCCGGTCAAATGACCAATGAAGGTACCCTCTTCGACAGCCGAGACGACAATATGCTCAACGCGACAGCAGAGCTGAGGACAATTTTACAGAGGCATTCCAGTGATGCTTCAATCAATAGCGAACTCTTTGAACTAAGTACGTTGAAGTCCAAGGGTTCTATTTTGAAGTGGATTAAAAAATAAACCTCACCAGATAAGTAACATTTATTTCCCTTCATTTGGTCGGATACTTTTCAGACACACCTCGTGTATATGTATTATGTATATATATATATATATATATATATATATATATATATATATATATATATATATATATATATATATATATATATATATATATATATATATATTATATATATATATATATATATATATATATATATATAAACTGCTTATTAAAAACTTCATTTATCTGAACCTAAAGAATTTGTCAATTTTTTACAATTAAGAAAGTACATTCATTAAATATCTGAGAATCAATTGCAAACTCAATCCTTCTAAATCGCATTCGTGCTTAAAGTACGAAAATTTACACCATTCATTTCAGAACTCCTCAAAACACACTAGATGCTATTCCACCTCTTCTACATTTTTGTTTTCCACTTTAAACATTTTTCTTTTAGGATTTATTCCACACCCTTTTCTTTCGGTGTCCGACTTGTAATCTTCGAGGAAGATTTTTAAGATTCAGTGAGATTATCATCCTTTTTTACTTTTACCACTTTACAAACTTTTTCTTTACGAGTTTGCTTTAACTTCAATAGATTTCTTAAAATAATTTTTTTCTTTTTTAAATTATCAGCAAGAATATGATAAAGACTGAAATGATAGATATACTGGTTTTATTTACTTAATAAAAGGTTTATGTAACAGCTATTTTATTTGTTAACGTTAAGCATCACCAATGAAGTTCAGAGCCTCTTCCAGTAGAATTTATAATAGTGAAAACCTTCACCCAGGAACAAATTAGAACAGAAATAAATTATCATATATAGTGGTTCATTAGTATGTTTCCTAAAATTAAGTGATTAGAGTATATTTGAAATAACAATAACATTAACGTGCTGGAAACGAAGAGAGTCTTGACAAGGGCAATTTTGGACCGAGATCAAAATAACGAGAGAGTAATATATGACTGGCTCTCACATAAGAGAAAGATGTTGCAGAAGGATGTCGAACATACTGTGAAAAGAAGAAGGCAGATTTAAAAGAATGGAAGACATTTTAATCAGATTTTGGATCA
>JABUQX010019183.1:32500-37500 GCA_015478945.1 Trachelipus rathkii
ATAGTATATTATATATATATATATATATATAATATTATTTAATTGTTATAAATAATAATATATATATAGTATATATTATATATATTCTTATAACATATAATAATAGGCAATTAGAAAATGTCTCAATTTATATTGCTGGTTAACTATTCGTACTGCTCCTAGACCCAACACAACTTAATAGTAAATGGCACAAAGAAACAAAAAATTATAGAACACGGTGTCTCACAAAAACAATCTATCGCTTATCTACTATATATATAATATATATATACTATATATATATATATATATTATAGTATATATATATATATATAATATATATATATATATATATATATATATATATATATTATAATATATATTATATATATATATATATATATTATAAATATATATAATATATATAAAGACTAAGATTGGATCAGTTATCTTTCATTTACCGTTGTAAACCAGTTATGTTAACTGTAAGTGTGTGCGTTTGTGTAGATGGGCGTGTGTACATTCGCACTAATCAGCCATCATTGAAGACGTAGGCCCTAAAGCTTCAACCTTTAAGGAATTGTCTGTGTCTACCCAGGAACATTAGTAGCAATTATAAAACTATAAACATGGCGGTGAAAATAAAAAGATAATTTTTCCTCAATGATATTTATTGAATGGCATAAAATGCGTTTATAATTATCAAAATGAGAATACACTGCAAAAATTTTCCCAACGGAAAAGTGAAAAAATCTTCTTAGAGAAATATCATGTGAAGAAAAAGGTCCCTCCCCCAGACCGATGGGTTGCTAAATTTGTTCAATTAATTTGTATGGTTTGCCCGATTTTATGAAAGTTTGATATTAAATTTAATTAAAACAATATGGATAATAATTAATTTAGGACTCCACAACCAAAAAAGCAGTTTCAAATCAAATTAAAATATTGTTCAATCATTATACCTTAAATTATATATTTTAAAAGCTCAAAACCTTTAATAACTATTATCTTAAGCAGGCAATCCAAAATAATAAAAAAAAAAAAATAAAAGAAATAAAAAAAATAAAAATAGAAAAAAAAAAAAAAAAAAAAAAAATAAAAAAAAAAAAAAAAAAAAAAAAAAAAAATAATAATAATAATATAATATAATAATAATAAAATAATAATATAAGAATAAAATAATATAATAATAGCAAATAATAAAATAATAAAATAAAATAATAATAATAATAAGAATAAAAGAATATAATAATAACCATATAAATAATAATAATATAATCTCAACTATTAATAATATCTCAATATTATAATAATCTCAAATTAATAATAATACTCAATAAAAATAATAAACAAAACTTTATAATAATAAATAAAATAATAATAATAATAATAATAATAATAATAATAATAATAATAATAATAATAATAATAATAATAATAATAATAATAATAATAATAAAAAATAATTTTATATATTCAATGTCAAAATTTTAAATAATAAAAACATAAAATAATATAATAATAATAATATCATAATAAATAATATAATATTAATAATAATAAACTAACCAAATATTAAATAATAAAATAATAAATAAATAAATAAAAAATATTAATAAATTAATAAAATAATACAATAAAACAACAATATTTTAAAAGTAACATTGAATATAAAAAATGGATAAGAGAAAGAAATAAAGAATAAAGACAAAAGAATAAGAATAAGAAAAGAAAAAAAAAACAATATAATAATAATAAATTAATAAATAAATAAAATAAATAAAAAATAAAAAAAAAATTAAAAAATAAAAAAATAAAATAATAATAATAATAAAATATAATAATAATAATATCTAATAATAATAATAATAATAAATAATAATAATAAAATATTAAATAATAATAATAATAATAATAATAAAATAATAATAATAATAAAATAATAGAATAATAATAAATACTACTAATAATAAAATTAATAAAAAATATAGAAATAATATAATAAAATTAAATAATAATAAATAATAATAATAATTAAATAATAATAATAATAATAATAATAATAATAATAATAATAATAAAATATTAATAATGTTAATAAGAAAATAACTATATCAGTAACTTACTTTAGTTATAAACTCTAAATTAATTAATATTTATTTTCTTCTCGTTTAAAATAATTTATTAAGTCGTGTTAAAATTAAATTTACATATATAAAAAGACACACGAGACTCGAAAGAACAAATTCGAACAAAAATACTAGCACACCTCAAACGATCTGGGGGCCTTATTCTACACCATTCCGAAAATAAATTAAAGCACTTTTAACTAATATCCTTTCGACGGGACATTTATTGCAATGTAGTTTTAGAAGTTAAAAAAAATATATCTCAATGAATTGTTGGAAGAAACGACGGCTCATGTGGGTTATCTGCCTCTAGTTAAGCTCAAGTCAATTTTTTTTTAGAATCTACGTAATCGAATAAAGTCTACAAAAGACCGATTCTTGCTGCCAGATGGGTTTTTTTTTTTTTTTTTTTAACAATGCAAAGCGGAAATAACATTATATGATAAATAAGACTTTCCCTTTAAAAGGATGTTACATCAAAAATGCTACAATCGATAAATCGCTAACCCTAATCGCACCATGCATTACGTGTTAACTTATAACTCCAATAGGAGAAGAGAAAAAGTTGCCAAATTTTGCTTTTTATATCATGTTAATTTTTATATGTTAATTTTGTTTTAATTTTTTTTTTATTTATTTCTTTTAAATCTGAGCCGACGGTGGGACAGAGGGGACGAAGTCCCCCTTCGTCCCCCGCTATCCGAGAGACCCTTGACTCTTGACATCTTGCATTTAATCTTGGATCCTTTAGTTTAAAAAAAAACGAAAAAAAACTGTTATTGCAACACTTTTTCCTTGAAATAATCGAAAAAAAAATCGATTACATCGCTCGTTCGAATATATCGCGTTAACATCCTTTTAAAGCGAAAGTCGAAAATAAATTACATTATGTCATACGTTAAGTATGTTATAGTTGAGTTAGTAGTACAGATTTTTAAACTTTTTTTTTTTTTTTTTTTTTTTTTTTATCTTTATAAAGTGTGAGCTTGCTTAATACTATAGTCAATGTTAACTTTACGCATTTTTACTTCAGTTATATGAAATGTGTTCGAATTCATGCAATCGATATGTATATGGAAGTGGAGGCAGATAAACGACATGATCCGAAATGACTCGATTGGGATGTCAACAAAAAAATTTTACTTATATTTTTACTTCTTGAGAAAATAAATTGATGGAGCTTCTTTCTTATGCGTAATGTCATTTCATTTTCGGCTTTGAATATTTTGTGACATTTGTGTTATTTGAACGAACAGTTCATTAGTTCATTTTTAAGCAGTATAAAGTCTTGTTTTTAGGTTTTGAATATATTCTTATAACTTTAATATCCTTGCAGATCTAGTTTACCAGGTAAATTAGTAAGTGACTAGATGCTATCAAGTCTGAAAATGGGTATATATTAATTTATCAGATAAATTACTAAGTAGCATTTTAGGTGTCAGAATGGGTTTATTATACTTGGGCGATTTCCTCACCTCACTTTCCCGGGCAAGTTTTCTGAAAAGTTCGTCCGACTCAAATTTTGTTTTCTGATTCTTCACAACGCGAGGAATTCTGAATGGAAAAATCCTTTTAGTAGGGGGAGGTTGGTGGGGAGCTTCGTATAAAGACGACAAATGTGTGGCAGCGTCGAAAGGATTTAACATTGTAGGCATAGCTACAGGCTCATTCATCATCATAGACATAATATTTGTTTATTAAATATCTAATGAATGTTTAAAGAACTTAAAACTAGAAGTTTTATATCTTTTTGGCAATTTCCTTAAAATTAATTAATATTTATAAAATCTTTAATCTATGTAAAAAAATTTATTTTGTTTCCAATATTAAGCAATAAAAAACTTTTACGTTCACTTAATTGCCTTATATTTACAAATGTATTATTAACTAACTAATTTCCCCTTATTAATAATCTATTCCATGTAGTTGCGTAAAAAACACGTTAAATCCAAATCAGGAAAGTTAGCTAAACCGAAGAAACGTTACTAAAAAAAAAAAAATTAAACTCTAATGAGCTCTAGTATTAACACAACCGTCCTATTCACTGTCTGATTTTCAACTGAAAATTTTCATAATCTAAACTCCATTGATAATGCTCCGCCTTCTTCATTGCATTCGATCTTATTGGGCGAAACTACCCAAATATGGGTGGGTCACATGCATTTCGTGGGCGTGGAGGAGGAGTTTAGCTTAATAGTAATAAAACAATTAAAATCTTATAATCGATAATATAATATCATGAACTTGTTCTCAAAAACTGACGTTGTATATTAGAATCTTTATTATCCAATAAAATTACAGTATATATATATATATATATATATATATATATATATATATATATATATATATATATATATATATATATATATATATATATATATATATATATATATATATATAGTTATATATATATATATATATATATATATATATATATATATATATATATATATATATATATATATATATATATATATATATATATATATATATATATATATATATTTATTTTTATATATTATTATATATATATATATATATATATATTATATATATTTATTTTTTTATTATTATTATTACATATATTATTATTATTATATATAGTTATTAATATTATTATTAATATATATTATTATTATTATTATTATTATTATTATTATTATATTATTATTATTATTGCCATATTATTACATATTATACATGATATATTATTATTACACACATATTATTATTGATACATATCACTCTTCTTATTACAACTAAACATTCCTATTAATCATAAATGTTATTATTACAAATTATTTTTATATTATTATACATATTATATATTATATTATTCTTATATATATACAATATATATATATATATATATATATATATATTAGTATT
>JABUQX010019183.1:52500-95191 GCA_015478945.1 Trachelipus rathkii
CTCATCGCAGTCAGAAAATCCACCCTAGAGCTTCAAGGGACCGCGACGGACCCTCACTATGGCATCTCGTCAATCTTTTGTTTTTAATATATCAAACTAATATTGAAAAAATGAAGTTAATTTATTTTATTCAATTTACTGTAAAATAATATTAATAATAATTAAAATTCATAAAAAATAATGATAATTAAAAATTAAAGTGAAGAACTCAAAAACATATATTTTGATCCCATTTCACTTTCTTTTTTATTTACTTGTAAGGGATTCGACCGAAAAATTTGTCATGCTGATATCGCAGAAAATGATGCAAGCCATGACTAATATTCTTGCGAAGAAACTTGCAAGACAGACCCTTTAAAACACCTATGGAGCAAAGACAATGTTCTTTGCTCTGCCTAAACATTTGGGTATTGAAAACAAAAAACAAAAATTATTATTAAAGATCATCAATAACAGTGACATTGTTAAATAAAAATAACAAATAATAATAAAAACATTTTTTTTCTTATATTTGAGGAAAAATTTTTCCTAGGATTTCTACCCCATGTCCTATCAAGAAGGCCAAATATATTGAATGAGGTCAACCAAGAAAAGGACCTGATTTACAAACATATCAGCCAGAAGAAGAAGACATACTCAGTTTCCTACTTGGAAATCCTTTAAGAAAGGTGAGAAAATAAAATAAAATAAAATTGAATTTGGTTGCTGACAAATCCATTTTTATTCTCCCTTACTTATTTTGTAAAATAATATGGAAGTGATAGTAAACCCATCTATTAAAAATAAATAAATTACCAGTTGCTTCAATTATTAGATATAAAATTAATAAATCAAATAGATTAAGTTTCATTTTTTTTTCATTTGAGAAAAACAAGAACAACAACAACAATAATAATAATAATAATAATAATAATAATAATAATAATAATAATAATAATAATAATAATAATAATAATAATAATAATAATAATAATAATAATAATAATAATAATAATAATAATAATAATAATAATAATAATAATAATAATAAAATAGAAGAGCCTATAAAAGTCAAATTTTTACAGATGGGTCATTATCTCCAAATTGGTCATATTTGGTAGCGAACTGGTAAGAAAAGTTAAGTTAAGTTAAGTTTTTTTAAGAAAATTGTTTAGTGACAAGCTTCTGACATAATTCCAGAAGCTTGCCGCTAAAGAATTTTCTTAAAAAACTTAACTTAACTTAACTTTTTTGACTTAGAAATTTTTTTGAACTTAGAAAATTTTTTCAGAAAATATTTAGATCAAAAACTAGATATTTACCATATTAATTTACATAACTTTCTTCCTAACTCAATAAAACCTAAGCTACTGTTTTTTAATACTATAACTACTATCTCAGTTGTTATTACATGCATTTTAATTTTTAAACTAATTAAGGAAGTATGATAAAAATAATAAATATCGAATATCGATAATAATCAGAAAAACTATCGAATCACTGAAATATCGTATTAAAATATCATCGATATTTCGATAATCGTGTAAATATGGCATCGATAGTTTTGAGCATCTAGACAAGGGTGCCAAATTTTAATTTATAGAATTATAGATACCGTGCCCTTATATAAATAAAGCCGTTTTCGTTTTGCCTTTGTGCTTACGAGACGTAAGAAATGCTCGAATTTGCGTTCGTTTTTGTCAACTTAGCGCAAAATCGCGAAAAATGCTCACCACACGTAAGGAATTTCCTTAATTCTGTAGGGTTCTAATAATTTGTAATAATAGGTGTTGTAATTCTGTCATACTGTGGTTTGGAGAGCATTTTTCACGATTTTGCGCTAGGTTTGACAGCAACGAACGCAAACTCGATCATTTCTTACATTTCGTAAGCACAAATGCAAAAAAAAAAAAAAAACGAATTCTTTTAGATGTGATTTAGCAATAAAAATAGAAGAATTTGGTTCCATAATAATAATAATCAAAATAATCAATACTAAATTCGGAAAGTATAAAAAAAAAAAATAATGAAAAGTAGAATGTATTATATTTACATTATATTATTTAATAAAATTTAATGATAAAGAAGCCACATTGTCCCCTCTAGAATGTCCTTTAATCTATTGGTAGATATGGAAACATTGATTATAAAGAAAAAAGTTAAATATGTCAAATAAAGTAGAATTTTCAGGAGCGGAAACAGGTAAGAAACTAAATGATCGAAAGATAGAAAATTTCGAAGATATAAAGAAAAAGATTCTGAAAATGAGAGAATAATAAAGAAAAGGAGAGGATGATATGGGACGAAGAATCAGATTGCATAAATAAATCAAAACACTAATGCAAAAAACGAAAACGGCTAAAGAAAGGCGTTTTCGTTTTTGCATTTGTGCTTATGAAATGCACGAGTTTGCTTCTTTTTTGTCAAACAGAACAAAATCGTAAGAAATGCTAACCATAAGGTATATGTAAGGAATATTTCCAATTATTTCTCCGGGCTGAGCCCAATTATCCCTCCCCCTAAAATTGGACATAAAATTCGTAATTTTCAGCCGATTTTGACCAAATAAACACCAACCTGTAGCTTTTTCTGACGTCTAAAACGTCGTTTTCGAGTGTTTTTCTGTGTCGGTAGGTATTGTTTTGGTATTTTCAATTTTTAAAACCTATGTTTTTGACATTTGTCGACTCCTACAATTTTTTTTTGAAATGGTTTCAAACTTGAAATATACAAAGATTGGAATATTGTCTAAAAAATGTTGGAGCAGAATTTTGTTATTTGACCCCATATATGAGCATTGGTCGATTTTCAAAACCTACTATTTTTGGGTTTTCAAATGAAAAACTGGGATATTTTTTGGGGGGTAATTGTTACCCAGAGGGTTGTCACCTGGATTTTTATGAAAATCACATGATATACTCTAAAAAAATAATAATGAAGAATAGTGATAAACGAAAATCGTCACTCTCTTTTAGGAAAAAAAGTTACAGCCTCTCAAAGTTGTTAAAACTCCCATAGGACTTTTCAATATGTGATCAATCCCAGGTTAGGTCTCATTTCAGGCTCCTCTAGTTCAGGTTATGATACGTTTTGTAGGGTATACTTCACAAAGAACAATTCTATGTAGAATTAAGAAATCTTACCATAACCTGAACTAGGATGGCCATCCCTAAAACGAGTAGGAGGCCCACTAATTTTTTTTTTTATAACAAAGTCTGGTAATTATCTAGTATTGGTAACTCCAGTTCACGTACATAGTATTTAAATATAAACATTTCATTAGTAACAAAAATTCTTCCAAAACCTCCATTTTACAGAATTGAGTCTGACCGATTTTCGTGTATTTTGACGCATATATTTTAAAAGAAAAAAATAACAAATAACTTCCGTAAAATTTTGAAAACGGCTAATTTCTCGTTTTTTTAGGATATCGCTATCGATGCTTTGTTTCCGGAATTTTTATATATCGTTGCATTAATATTTTTTCCGATAGATCGATAATTTTTGAACATTATCAACAATTTCGATTGTGTCTGCCCAAATTAACGCTTTACGTATATACGTATATTAAAAAAAAAAAAAAATATTTCGCAACGAATTTTGTAATAATAATAAATAATAAAATTAAATAATAAGTAATAATAAATATTTTTTCTCATATAACACAAAAATGGAAATCAATATATATATATATATATATAATTATATTATATATAATATATATATATATTATATAGTATATATTTATATATAATCTATATATATATATATATATATATATATTATATAATTATATATATATATATATATTATAATTTTAAAGAAAGTTAAGCGCGCGCGCAAAAAAAAAAAATAAACTTTATTTGACTAAGTGGAAAAATTTACGAGTACGTTGAAACAAAGTAAGCTGCGTGAGTCGGTATTAGATCGATTCGCGCTGAGTTCGCTGAGGCGTTGATCATTATATATATATAGTATATCATATATATATGATATATATAATATATATATATATATATATAATTATATATATATATATATATAACACGGCGCTATTAGGGGCTCGAGCCGACTGGGGAACAGAGGGGGGACGTTTTCCATACCCCGTAGGGAGGGGCGGAGGAAACCCCGCGACACCCAAAATACCAAAGAGCGGGGTTCCGGAGACCTTCCCGGAGGGTAGGGGAAATAGTCCTACCCTTTCGTTCCCGGAAGGGGGACGAGACCCCGACTCCTGCCTTCCGCGGGGCGGTCTACCCTTGGGGTACCCATTAGTTTTTAAAAAAATTATTTTTTTAAAAAAAACTAATGGGTACCGCCAAGGTTAGCCGCCCCGATGGCAGGAGTCGGGGTCTCTCGGCCTTACCGGGGAACGCCAAGGTAGGACTATTTCCCCCCTCCGGGGAGGTCTCCGGAACCCCCGCTTGGTATCTTGGTGTCGCGGGGGTTCCTCCGCCCCTCCCCTATGGGGTAAGGGAAGAAACGTCCCCCCCCATCTGTTCCACCTCGTCGGCTCGAGCCCCCTAATAGGCCGTGATATAGGCCTATATACTATATATATATATAATATATATATATATAATTATAGTATATACTATAAGGTATATATATATATATATATATATATATAGCCCCGCAGGGAGAACCTATATTATATAGTATATGATAATATTATAATATATATAATATTATTTATATATATATATGTATATATTATATTATATATAATAATATATTTATAGTATATATATATATTATATATATATTATTACTGCTCGCTACTGGCTGTGAATTATATATATATATATATATAATATATATAATATATATATTATATGATTATATATATTAAAATTATATATATATATTATATATATATAGTATATATAATATATATATATATAATATATATATATATATATATATATATAGTATATAGTATTTCGTATTTGTGTGATATTAATTCGTATTTTTTTTTTTTATTGTAGTATTAAGACAAATTGTTAACAAATTTTTTTATTTCTTTGTACTGTTTATTTTAAGTTTTATTTATTACAATGAAATTGGTATTCTTAACATTGGGCCCACTTAACAAATGTTTTTATTAAGCACCTTTGTATTTAAATCAGTAAGAATTATGATAATACAAAATAAAATCTTCAAAATAACATGTGGACATTAATTTAAATGAGCATTATGTACAATAATTTATAAATATGGTTACCTATGAGGTTCATATGAGACAACGATACAACAAACTAATAATAAAGTAAAGTAAAATAAGATACAATACATAAGAAATAGAATATATTGAAATGAAAATAAAATAAAATAAATTTATAAAGATAATAAATAATATAAATTTTGAATCATTTTTCTCTTTTTTTCAAAAACTTGAAGAAAAAATAAACAAAAAAAAAAATAAAAATGAAGTAAACTAGAAAAAAAATAAATTGAAGGAATTTTAAGACATAATAAAATAAAATAATTGAAATAAAATGCAAATAAAATAAATTAGATAGTGAGATACTAGACATACTAAGATAAATAAATTGAAACTAGCTAAATACTAATAAAATAAATTGAAATAAAATGAAAATAAAGATGAGTGGAAAATTCCAAAAGGCTGTTCCATACATACAAAAACCACATAGGATAGACAAAATAATAAAAAAAGAAAAAATTTGATTACAAATAATCTCTCTGATCTTCCCTTAAAAAATAAATTCAGTATATATTTTAATCAGGCTATTCCATAGAGACGATTTTAGCCATTTAAAGAAGGATCGGGGTGAATCTCTTTGTTCTTGAATAAGAGTAAAAGAAAAATAAGAAGCGATGAATGAAAATATGGATGCAATAAAATATAGAAACCATAAACTAAAGTTTACTTTTCTTAAAATAAAATATTATGAAAATGGGGCCTTTTGTGACTAGGAATGATCATTTAATATATATCCTATTGAATTGCAATGACTTTGAATGACACAGGAATAATTAATCAACTTTATTAATCACTATAATAGCACTTTTCTTCTATATTATCAGTGGCTCTAATCACTGCCACCTTTTATTATTGCACTTTTTACGCTTAGTAGTGATTTATTTATGAATATTGTTTTCCTTACTATCACTATGCTTATTTTTATTATTTATTATTATTATTACTAGCAACTTTCTCTATATTTACCAGTGCTCTATTTCACTACTGCCTTAATTCTTTAATTCTTACTTACACTACGAATTAAGTACGAATTAATATCACACAAATACGAAATATATATATATTTACGTACACTATGTCTATAATATCGATTCCTCGAAATTAGTGAAAAAATCGAATTATAAAAAAAATACATATCGATATCGATAATCCGATAATCTGAAACGCATTCAAAAACAGTGATTCATTATCCTACACGAACGGGAAAAAATGCCGAATTGTATGATTTTCCATAGAGCGTTAATATTAATATTTTAGTGAAACCATTCACTAAATAAACTCAATGACGTAAGGAAAAAGGCCATGATTTTAAAACCATTTTTGTAAATGAAATGTTTATAATTTTAATATACTATGTACGTGAACTGGAGTCACCAATACTAGACAATTACCCAAAGTCTATGGGAAAATTTTAAACTTTGAGAGGCTGTAACTTTTTTTCATAAAAGACTTGCCAATGTTCGTTTTCTTTCTTTTATTATTTTTTTAGAGTATAATCCTGTGATTTAAAAACAAAAAAAAAGAAATCCCATGGGATTTTTACAAACTTTGAGAGGCTGTAACTTTTTTTCCTTAAGAGAGCGACGATTTTCGTTTTCAATATTATTCATTATTATTTTTTTTAGATTATATCCTGAGATTTTCATAAAAATTGGGGGTGACAACCCTCTGGGGTAACAATTACCGTTTTTTTTGTTTATCTGATCTGCATGAAATTTTCAGGACATTTGTAGTCGGGGGAGATTTTTTTGTTAGATAATTTCTTTGTATATGCATTTGTTTTGGATTTATTTTTGGAACAAATTTTCAAAAATATATTTTTTTAAAATTAAAATTTTTTTTCTTTTGAGTATCCAAAAAAATTATATAGCTTCAGGCAGGGTGACCGGGCCCGCCTCTTTAGGAGGGGTGATTCGGTCCACTCTAAGATAAAATAAAAAATATTTAAAAAAAAAAAAAATTGTTTTCGCTCATTTAATAGTCACGCGGTAGTACAAGTTTTATTTAGATCATCTTTAATTCTAGAAAGTTTTTATATTTTTAAAAAATGTTACAAATTAGGGTACAAAATGCCCTTCAATAAATTTCACTTTTGAAAAATGTGAGTTTTTTTAACTTCGTTAAAAAATGAAAAATTGTGAATGGATTTTAATTATTTTTTTCAAGTGTATACACTCGAGTATGTTAGCTTAAACTGCAAACTAAACTTCTGTTCCAAATAAAGTTAGTGACTAAATCACGGGGCTAACTTGGTCCGATTCACCCCGCCGTAAATATTGATGGGGTGAATCGGACCACCATTTGTTTTTCGTATTTTTACGTATTATATTGACATTTTTATTACGTATAATTAATTAAATATACTGAAAAAATTACAAATAAATGAGATTAAAAAAAAAATGAAATTTTATAAAAAAAACAACGTAATTCAAAAAAAGTGTCAAAATTTTTGAGCGGAGAAGGGGTGAACGGACCACCTTATTTTTTATTCTTATTTTATTTATCATTATTGACATTTTTTATTACTTATTATGAATTTTAATATGATAAATAATTGCATATATATTAAGTAAAAATTAAAATATAAAATTGAATTTAATATTAACAAATAGAGGAATTTAACCAGATGGTCCGATTCACCCCTCACTGGTGGCAAACCGCCTTTATTAAAAACTTAATAAAACTTTTTAATTATTAGAATTACTTATTATTTTTTTTGTGTGCTTATTACCTACTATATGGCCTTTGAATTCAGAAAAAAAACATTCCAAAAAGTGCATTAAGGGGAAAGTCGGGAGAAGTTATACCTAAAGTGGTCCAAGTCACCCCGCCCGACGCTAAGTGAAAAAGATGGGTAATGGTAGTGTAGAGGGGTCTCACTCCCGATTTTTATGAAAATCATAGGATATACTCTAAAAAAATAATAATGAAGAATAGTGAAAACAAAATTCGTCGCTCTCTTTGGAAAAAAAAGTTACAGCCTCTCAAAATTGTTAAAACTCCTATAAACTTTTCAGTTTTTATCCATCTAGGTTAGGTCTCAGTTTCAGGCCTTTATTCAGTATGATAGAGTTGTTAGTATACCACAGAGAAAATCTATGTATACTTTGCAAATCTTATAACCTGAACTAGGATGACCCTAAAATGAGCATGAGGCCCACTAATTTTTTTTTATAAGAAAACCCTTACTGTGGAAAGCCTATGGGAAAATTTTAAACTTTGAGAGGCTCTAACTTTTTTTTCTAAAGATTTAAATCATTTATAGACCAATAAACTCTTCAAAGTAGACCACATACGGGAGACCAGGGGGCACAGTAAGAAAATTAAAAAGGCATGCCATCTTGATTTAAGAAAACATTCATTAATGTAATAGAGTTTGTTTAATTTTTGGAATAGTTTGCCACAGGAGGTTGTTGAGTATGACTCTATTGCAGCATTTAAGAAAGAATTGGACAGGTATATGGATGGTTTGGGTATCACATAGTACAGTATATTTTGATTAAGCAAATTGTTGGGTTTTTTGTTACAGTAGTTATTAAGGTTAAACTGCATGTTATGACTATAACAAAGTTAGCTATAGTTTTTTCTTTTAGTCATAGAATTTATGTATACTATTTGAGTTATTGACAAGCCCTTGGGTTCTATGTAAATTTGCATGAGCATGTTTTGGTAGATTGTTTCTTTTGGGTTGACTGGGACAGTCTCGATAGGCCCATGTGGCTTCTTACTCAGGGTTGGCACACCCAAAAACCCAAACCCAAAACCCACCCTAAAACCCAAAGGCAAAAACCCATCTTCAGTCCAACTTCTTGGGTTTTTATTCCTTAACTTCTAATTTTGAATTTTAAATCAATGTAAATGGAAGACCATAGTAACCATGGGTTTCCTAGCCAGTATAATGAAGATAAAAAAAAAATTTATTTTATAATCTTATCATTAAAAATCTGAATATTTTATCCACTTTTGAACTAGAATGTGATTTGATCATTGATTCAATGTTGGCATTAAAAATCCTACCAAAAATAAACAAAACAAAAAAAATAGAACATCAAAGGCCACATTATTCTTAGTCTTTTCTCTGATAGTTCTCATCAAAGATAATTAATTTTTTGTTTTTTGCAATTTCATAATCTAATCTTAAATTTTAAACAAAGTAAATAAAGACTTGAAATGTTTGTTTTTTCAGATAAAAAATGTAATGGAAACTATGTATCAATACTCTGAATCAAGTATTATTTTTTGATCTCTGAGTGCTCTGTAAAATTCTTACAACAGCATTTCAGGCCTTCTTCGTCTTCCCAAATATTCTTTAATTTTGCTTCCAAATAATACCAAAGGTTGAAAGAATTTTTACATTGATCCTGAACTTCTACATTTCTTAAATGGCTTTAACCCTGTTCTATTTTTTTTTTGTTATATCTCTTTGCAGTAATTACAAAGAACTCTGTTTGGTCACTAATACTGTCCCCTCCTTCCATTCACTAACCTTATATCTTCCTCCCGAAGAATACTTTGGTATTTTTAGAATATCCTGTATATTGTTAAATAGATTGTATTTAATTCAAATATTCAATATATATATATATAGGATATCTGAAAGTAAAACATAAATTTGTCTAAATAGGGAAAGCTTTCATACGTTTTGAAAAATCGATTTATATGATATATATATATATATAATATTAAAATATACTATATAATAAATAATAATATATTATATATATATATATAAATATTATATATAATATATATCCATATATATTATATAATATATATAATATATATATATACTGGTATATTATATATATATATATATATTTAATTATATACATATATTATATATATATAATATATATATATATATATATATATATATATATATATATATATATATATATATATATATATATATATATATATATAATTTGTATAAGTAATAATTTAATAAACTCACATTAGTAATAATTTAATAAAATGATTCAGGAAATACATTTAAGCTTAAGTTAAACTTTGCAGTTCTCTCATATAAAGAAACTAGTTTTTAAATTTGAAACTTGTATCTTACACTTACGTTGACATTAGCAGGATTGATTTGTCTACATCAAAAAAGTTTTTCTGACAAAAATATACAAATACCCAAAAACCCAAAAAAACCAAAAACCCACCCAAAAACCCAGTTGGGTTGGGTTTTTACGAAAAACCCGGGTTTTTGCCAACCCTGTTCTTACTGTCTCTATATTTATAATGTTCTGAAAACTTTTAAAATGAAGTGAGAGGTATAATTAAAAATACTTATAAAATACAAGTGATATTATTTTTAATCTTCAATCTTTCAAGAAACTTCAATCTCTTTAATCACTTCATCAATTTTATTTAGGTGAGCTATTGTTGCTTCATATTAGGAAATTTTATCACCACATGTAACTTTAGGAAATCTAGTACCGTATATATATACCTAACAGGGAATACCTTAAATTTGCAGAATATTAAAAGTAAATCAGATTATTTATCTAGCATTAGATGATAATTATTTTTTTATTTTATTATTTTTTTTTTAACAGATATAGCTACCATATTAAAATTTAGTAGCCAAAATGAACAGATTTCGAAAAATAGCTCATGTTACAACTCTTGCTACAGGAGTATCTATAGGCTGGTTTTGTGCTAAAATTAATTGCACTGAAAATAAAGATTCTTCATTTAATCTTAGCCCACTTCCAGCTTTACCATTGTTTGGAACTGTGTCTGCTGGGGAACCAAAAGGACTTGCAGTTCCATCGGATCTACAAGAAATTGTCCCAGAACCATCCCCAAATGCTCCAAGAATTGCTCAGGTTTGTTTCACAAAAAATATTTTAATAATACATGCTTCATAATTCTATTATGGTAACTAGATTTTAAATTATTTATTTGTTTTCATTGTCAAATAAAAAATTTTCAAGGTATATACTGGTGCTTTGAGTCATAATAAATAATTAGATTTTTAGTGTTTTAAGTTAAACTCCACTTCACTTCACATTTTAATATTATTTTTCAAATGATTTAGTACTTTTATATATTTATGAAAGTATCCAGTATGTTATTTAATTATTTAAAAGTTTTCATATGTATATTTCCTAAATCTTCACTTCCCTGGTCAAATGTGACAACATTGTACCTTCATGTTACTCATGTTAATTCTGTTTAACAGGATTAATGCTGTTGAACTGGACAGTGATTTTAGTTAAGAGGTTAAAATATCACTTTCCATATTTGCATTTCAGTATTTATATTCATGTAAGTAAACTATTAAGCAAATTGCAAATATATTATATGGTATATATATTATATATTAAAATAATAGTACTTTACTTAATAATGAAACATCCAAAAATATATCAATGACTGTTCATAGAGATCTTGCTATTCAGTTTATTCACTGCCTGAGCATAATAATATATAATAATAATCATCATCTATATACCATAGTAAATATATATATATATATATATATATATATATGGAGGCCTTGGATAAAAAATATCACTTGCTATGGTGACTACAGTAGTAGTTTGTTTATAAAAAATTTTTTTTTTTTTTTTTTTTTTTTTTTTGATGGAAAAACCTAAACTTTTTTTAATTTAAATGGAAAAAAACTTTTTTTATTTATTTATTTATTTATTTTTTTTTTCAGATTGCTTTTTATTTTAGCTACAATTTGCTAGAATATATTTGATTGCTAATTTCAAGCATATTTTTTTTTAAAAAAAATATTTACTTTTTACAAATATTTCAAATATAAATTTTATTGAAGAATTGTGGATCATTATCTTTTCTTTTACCATGATGTGGATATACCTAACTATATAAAAAAAAAAAAAAAAAAAAAAAAAAAAAAAAAAAAAAAAAAACTCAAATGCCCAGATTCAAGGAGTTAATCTGCCATATGTTTCAGTAATAAATTGATTAAGGCAATATGTATTAATGCTTAAAAGTTTCAAATACTTACAAGTACCCTCATTCTTCCTTTTTTTTTCTCTTCTTCAAATTCCTTTTCATTTGTGACTAACTAACCCATTTTCTTTGGTTTGAACAATTTTGTATAGTTTTCTTCTTGTAAATTCAACAGCTTTTTTTTTGTTTTGTTACGAGTACATTATTAGCAAGTTTACTACGCAATGACATTGCACTACTTTCTCACATTGTCTTATACAGAAGTTGATTTTATTTATACTACAAGTTTCTTATTATGATTCAAGATAAGAAGCCCTTTGATTAATTATATGGCAAAATGGATATAGATTTTCAGTACTATCTTATAAACAATAATAATAATAATGTTTCTTTATATTTGTCATAGCTTCCATCTTTGTACTAAGTTACTTGTGAAATCAGGGATGGCAATTTTGGTGATTTTTTTGATTTTTTTAAAAAAAAATCAATTTGTGATTTTTTTGATTTTTTTGATATTTTTGATTTTTTGGATTCGTAACGTCACGCGAAATATAATTTGCAAGTTACAAATTATATATCGCGGGACGTTACGAATCTGAAAAAATAGAAAAAAAATCAAAAAAATCAAAAAAATCACAAATTGATTTTTTTTTAAAAAAACAAAAAAATCACCAAAATTGCCATCCCTGCTTGTGATACTAATTCCATTGTTTAAGTTTTTACAGTTTTATCTTTCATTGACTTTTATTTAGAATCTTCATTTTATTTTTTTTCCTAGTCACAACTGTTTTGTTGATTTTGTTTCTTTAAAATATTCAAGGTAGCTGGAATGAAGTAACTTACCACGTAATTATTTATTAAGATTCCCAGATTGTGCTTAACATTAAACCAATTTAAACCTATTAAGTTCAAAATGTAAAGTTAAGTTTATCTGCTTCAGATTCCTTGTGTTAGTTGGCTGTAGACTCTGTTATCTTTTAATGCAACTATTTAACAATTATTTGGTTCTGTTGTAATTCTCCATAATTGGGCTTGTGATATTTTCAAGATGCGTAAAAAAAAAAAAAATTTTCCACTCTTCCTTTTTTTTCTATTTGGTTATGGTTATTCCCTTCAGAAAGAGAGCAACTTACTAATTTTAGGAAGAAAATTGGCATCTACTTATTCTCAAAAGGTCAAAACCCCTTAAAAGAGCTTCAATGGCTTCTGTTCTTATTTGGCTTATCATATCTTATTCTTAGCCATTTGGTGCTGCTTTTATCCCATACACGCCCAAACTTCATTCTCCCAGCATATTTAAAAATAATTCCAAACACATTTTCAGATTTTTTAGAATATAATATTAAATATTGTAAATTATGCAATATTTAGCAAAAAGCAAAATTATTTATATACTTTGTGAATCTCTAGTAGAAAATTTGAAGATAATTTTAATTTTAAGAAATACTGGAAATAGAGTTGCTAGGTATATTTAAAACTATAGAATGTATAGGGTGTTTTTAATTTTGCTTTTAGTATAATATGAAAATATTTTTTGTAAACATCTGATAATTAGATCTCAGACCATAAAACTGAAAATTGGAAAGGTCTCCAGCCTAAGTTGGGAGATACAAATTGTCTGATATACAGCCTATCCTGAGCTGTATCTGCATGTCCATTGTATCAATAATAATAATAATAATAATAATAATAATAATAATAATAATAATAATAATAATAATAATAATAATAATAATATTTATTTATTTATTAATTTAGTTAGTAAAATTTATTATTGAAAAAATAATGAATAGATTTTTGTATATTTCTTAAACCCTGGTATATTTTTTGTGTTTACACTTTATTTAATTTCAGATCATGCGGTTTGGATTTCCAAGTTTAAATAATGTAAGATCCATGAGTGATTATGTTTTGTCGTATGATACAAGAAACAGAGTTCCATTTTGGGTATTTGAACATCTATCAACCTCTACTCTTATAAAAGATAAAACTGTTTAGAACATTTTAAAATCTGAATGATTTATAAGATAACTCTAATTACATGAATATTTCAGGTCAGTTGTGTATTATTATTATTATTACTTATTATTATTATTATTATTATTATTATTATTATTATTATTATTATTATTATTATTATTATTATTATTATTATTATTATTATTATTATTATTATTATTATTATTATTATTATTATTATTGTTATTACTATTATTTCTTAAGGGTTTGAGGGGATGGTCGGGGATGGGGGACTTTCCTTTTGACTTATATAATGTTATGTTCTACTAACTTTTCTGTTTCCTGTGTATATTGTGCACCTCACCACCAATTTGGGGAAAGGAGGAAGATACAAAATTATTATTATTATTATTATTATTATTATTATTATTATTATTATTATTATTATTATTATTATTATTATTATTATTATTATTATTATTATTATTATTACCTATTATTATTTATTCTATTATTAATTTATTATTTATTAATTATTATTATTATTCTTATTATTATTATTATTATTATTATTATTATTATTATTATTATTATTATTATTATTATTATTTAGAACTCTTGAGTGTGATAGGGTTTTGCATGATGGTATGTTGTTACCGGTGTTAATGTATAGTAGTGAAATTATGAGGTGGAATAAGAGGTATAGATCGAAGGTACAATCTGTTCAAATGGACAATCTTAGGGGCGTGTTAGGTGTTAGAAGAATTGATTAAATGAGTAATGAAGGTACTACTGAGTTGTGTGGTATGAAGAAAGGCGTAAATGCGAGAGTAAAAGAAATTGTATTAAGATGTTGCTCACGTGGAATAGATGGATGATATTCATTTGGTTAAGCGGGTTTATAGTTGAGGGTACTGGGAATCGACCGGCTGGTAGATTGAAGAAAAAGCGGATTTAGGCAGTAAAGGAATGGGAGTTTTTTAGCATAGGCGAGAAGAAAGGTGCATAATAGGATTTAATAGCAGGGTTTTGTAAGGGGGGGGGGGTATATTTTGTGGTCCTGGCCCAAGAGATGAATCCTACATTGATGAGACACTACAGTGAGCTTCTGTTGCAGTCTTGTGAAGCCGCCCTAGAGTGGATTTTTTTTTACTGCAACGAGCTCTCAATTAAAGGTTTGGAGGCTTTCCTTTCGACTTAAGTCAAGTTCTTCTACTCTTCTGTTTCCGGTGTATGTTGCACACCATTAGACAATCTGGGGAAAGGAGGTAGATGATGATGATTATTATTATTATTATTATTATTATTATTTTGTTGAGAAGGTAAGTTATTTTATGAAATCTAGTGTGTTTGTGTTAGAATGATGAATATTGAAGGGGAAGTGTTTGGATTAGGGGTGAAGATTAGGCAGAAATACGTAATATCCTTGTGGTTTTTCGCTATTTATGGATGGTGTTTTGAGAACATTAAATTATATTTACAAGAGTTCACGTATCATTATCTGATGGTAGGTGTATGTAAATGTACTGTTGTTTGAAGATAACACAGCACTGATTTCTAACTGATGAAAATCCATAAAGTCTAGTAGCTAAGTTTGAATGTACGTGCATTAGTAAAGTAAAGGCTCAAAACATGAAAAAGCAATTTGAATGAATGGGAATTGAGAATTTAGCTATAAAATGAGATGGTTGGGAATTTGCGGAATTATGAGAGGGGAATGTTTGAAATACAAAGGTTTCAGGTATTTTTTTTTTTTTTTTTTTTTTTTTTTTTTTACAGAACCACCACTCACGGGCCGGGCCCTTCTGCACCCAGGAGGGGGCGGAAATAAAACATTAAAAAAAACCCCACCCAATCCCCAGTCTAACGCAAAGTTCTCAGGTGAGCGCAGACGTGGGCTTTAAAGAGAGGAAGATTAAATATAGTTGGAAAAACGAAGAAGGCAAAGAGTTCCACAGAGCAGAAGTGCTGGAAAGAAAGAGGCACCACAACGAACAAGTCTGGGGTTCGCAATACTCACGCAGAATTCGTGCGAGAGCAAGGCACCCTTGTGCAACGAGGGCGGCGCAAGGGTGGGAGGAATCGAGAGGTCAACTCCCCTGACATCTGCCGCCGTAGTACTATAGAAAAGGGATAGAGCGCCAACGTTACGTCGCAGAGATAGAGGGTCAAGAGAGTTGAAGTAGGGGACAGTTTATTAGTCTCTTAGCTTTAGACTCAACCTATCCAAATAGAAGGGTGGAGCCGGAGCCCCCCAAAATGTGAGAAACAGTACTCCATACAAGGGCGAATAAGGCCCCTTATATAACTGGGGTAGGCTGTGCAGAAGGAAAAAAATTCCCGCAACCTGAACAGAACTCCCAGCTTCTTTGAGGCCACCTTAGCAACTATAGAAATATGAGGTATAGAACTATAGAAATAATTATTCCTATAATACTTAAAAACTTTGCATTTCAAACCCAACTGCCTTTACAATTGTAATTGTAGGGACAGGAGGTCGCATTAATGAAGAAGTGAGTCATAAAATTACATAGAGAGTGAGAGTGATAAGATTTCTTAGGAATATTCGGTGAAAAAAATAATCTGCCGAGAAGGTTGAAAATGAAAATGTTTGAAATCAGATTCGTGCCGACTCTCATGTATTGGTTCGAAACATGATCCCAAGTGCAAGAATTAGAATTAGGAAAAGATTAGAGGTCTTTGAAATGAATGGTTTATGAGTTCTTTGTCAAATAGGATGATGTTATAGAGTCGAGAATGTAAGAATTCGAAATTTGACACTAGTATTGTACTTTGGTAAGAAAAGTGAACCAATGAGACTCCTGATTTGATTTGGACATCTGTGTAGAGTGAATGAAAATAAATTTGCCAAGATTGTATTGTGACACCGTTTGAGAAATTGGAAGAAGAAGCAGTTTGAGATATAGATGGGTTAATGGGGTGGATAACATATTTAGGACTAGAGGTTTCGGCTTGGAGCAAAAAAAAAGGTGGCAAAACATTGGAATAGATAGAATTGTAGTGTGAGGATTATCTCAAAAGAAGTCATGAGAAAGTGCAGTAAAGGATATCTGCAATTGACATCACCATATTGCTTTATGTGATACTGTAATGGTAAATAATTATTTAGTGCACAACCGAATTGTGAAAGTAAATAAAGAAGTCAGATTATATAATTTTTATAATTTACGAATTTTAAGAGTGGTCAATGTTTGCTCTATTAACATTTTAATGAATGAAATTTCATAAGGTCTGGAATTGAGAAATATATAAGATGAAAATCTTATAAACCAAATTTTAGACGCTAGTTGAAAGGGTGTGTATATGTTGAGAATGGTGACTATTTTAAATGCATAGATTCAAAAATCTGTAAGCTTTTATGAAATTTTAATATTACGGGAACGAATAAAGGATAAATTATGAAATGAAAATGGAAAAAGTTGAAAATATGTACCATAAAATGGTGAGAATAGATTGAATGAGTCAAATTATAAGGACTGGTCTTTTATTTTCAGTGAGGAATCATTAAAGATGACTGAAACTTCTATCTGTATGTTTAGCACTATTGTTGCAGATTTTTAATTCTAACAGCAAAAAATAAAATGTAAAATGTTTAAATATTCTTAATTAATTAAATAAAAAATCTGATTTAGTTTCTGAATGAAATGTAGTGACAATTTGCCCCCAGGTGTTGGCTATGTTGTTAAAAATATGAGATTGTTAACAATATTAAGTAATGACAGTTAATAAAATCAGCCAGAATTACCTTACTTGGACTATTTTGCTTTTTCAAAGGATAGAATATTGTAGAATTAAAAAAAAAAAGTTATATTGAGTGTCATTTACAATAAGGTTAGTGTTTTTTTTTTTTTTTCTAAATTATCAGTTGAGTAAATATATTTGAAATATCATCGGCAATCCTGTTTTTAAACCTCCTCTTTCCCAATCCCCACAGGACATAAATCATTTGATTTCAACTTCTCATATTTTCACTACAACTCCAACCAGTGTGTGTAATAATTTGTAAAAATAATTTTGTTGAAATTGTGAATTGCACATAATGCATTTTTTTTAATTCTGCTTACCTGTTACAGTGTTAACATGATAGTTGTTAACTTATTTACGATGCCATTATGAATTTTTTATAAATGATTGATTTAAAAAACAAGAATTTAATGGACCCAAGAAATTAAGGTTAAAAATATATTTCTTGCATTTCTTTGTAATACATAAAAAGTGTTGTTTTCATAAAGTTTAAGCTTGTTGTGTTATATTACAAAGATATAATGCATACTGAACGTTAAAAAATTAAAATATATTGAAGAATGTTTTTCACAAAAAAAAAAAAGAAAAAAAGAAAAAAAAAAAAATTGGTATGCATAGTCTCTCAGATTAAAGAGTTCACAAAATCATTAATCTATTGACTTGGTTATGAAAAATTTGTGTTAGAGAAGATTAATAATATAGTAATATGAAACAAACTTAAACTAAGTGAATGAAGCACACTAAGATTATAAAATTAGTATTAGAAATTTAGGAAGAAAATCAAAATTTTAAAAATCACTTGAAATTTCGGTTAAAGGCCTTAATATTAAAATTTATGTTAAGGAGAGTCAAGAATCTTTTCATTTTTGCAGAGTCCGCTCCACTGAATCCAATTCCATATTTCTAGAAGAAACTATAGCAGTATAACTGGACATCTGGAATGGAGTAGGATATTTTTTTTTATCCAACTTTAGAATTCTGGGATGTGTTTCTAAAACTTTCTATGATTAAAAAGAAATATTTTTTTTCTTCAGTAACCTATTGTTTAGCCATTTCTCTAATTGTTAAACAGTTAGAGAAGTTATTTTAGTTACTATATTTTTCTGGGATATCACAGCTTATTTTTTGTATTAATATATTTTTTTTGTGTATATTTATTTGTTGCAAGAGTAATGATTATATATTTAGATAAAGTAAAACAAGTTTCTTTTTTAAGTATTTTCCATTTTCTAGGGCCCATAATAGTGACTATAAAGGAAGTGGTTATGATAGAGGGCATATGGCTCCTGCTGGTAACCACAAGAGATGTCATAAAGACTGTCAAGAAACATTTTTACTTTCAAATATGGCACCACAGGTAACCGAAACATATTTCTGCAGTAATTAAGTTTTAATTTTAAGGAATCAGCATGTTTTTAATATAAGTTTTTACATTATATACTTCATTCATAATATTGTACATATTAAAAGTAATTAACATTATTAACTTCAGGATATATGAGAAGAAATTTTAACTTTTAATTAAAACTACTGTTAATTGAAAACCAATGTGAAGGAAGAAAAAATTGCGCTCTCTCTCTCAATACAATAGTTATTTATTTATTATCAGTGCAAATTTCCTAGTACACTGTAATAATAATAATAATAATAATAATATAATAATAATGATAATAATAATAATAATAATAATAATAATAATAATAATAATAATAATAATAATAATAATAATAATAATAATAATAATAATAATAATAATAATAATAATAATAATAAGCAGTAAGATTAAAATTTACTTTAGTTATTCTATGTAACAGAACGTTATCATTGGATACATTAAAATGAATGAAAAGCGCGCTTATGTGCATCTGCATGCATGATCGGGAAAATTAGGCTTTGTTACAAGAATTTTAATTTCCGTAAAGTAAATTCACCCCAACTCCAAAGCTAAAAATACTTTTGCCATTGACATTGAATCAGCAATAAAGATAGTATCGAGTGCATATTTTTTTTTTACTTGCAGTGACTACAATCAAACTTTCAAAAATCATTGAAGAAATGTTTTATTTGAATGAAAGTATATAAAATATAATATGCTTTAGCAGAGAGAAAGCTTTGAGTGGGTATGATGCCATACTGTAATTGTTGTAATTTAAAGTGGTAAAAATCCGTTGCTAATTTTGGTGTATAATATATATATATATATATATATATATATACTATATATATATATATATAGAGAGGGAATATAGGGTTTATAATATATATATATATATATAATATATCTATATATATATTATAGATAATTTAGATATATATATATATAATATATATATATATATATTATTAAGGCAAATAATATATATATAACATATAAAATTATTAATTTTTTTTTTTTATATAATATATATATATATATATATATATATATACTAATATATATATATATATATATATAATATATATATATATATATATATATATATATTATATATATATATATATAGCAGGTAGGAGAAAGGGTTGGATGGATAAATGAATGATTAGAAAGATTTGTCGTAAACTTCCGGAAAAGTTTAAGAATGTTTATGTTTGCACTGGACCACTTTACTTACCAAGGTTATTATATTTGTTAGTTAGTTTTTCATCATTAAATTGTGTAATTGAGTGTTAAGTTAATTAATGGTTTATTATTATTATTAATTGCATAAAATTATTAGGTAATTTATGAGAATATATTTATAATTATTTAAATTAACTAATCATAATTGCATTTAGTTTTATTGTCTTAAAACTTCATCTACATACATATGACCACACGAGTAAGAGTTTGAGTAGGAGTTTGATTAGTTTTGGTTACTCTAAATAAGGATTTGTTTTTACAGGTTAGAAAATGATGGTAGATTGTATGTTAAATATCAAGTGATAGGGAAGAATCATGTTGCTGTTCCTACTCATTTTTTTAAGGTAAGAGATATGAACGCAAAAGTTATTTTAAGTTTTATATAAATGGCTTAAGTTGGTAAGTTGATACTGGCTTACAGTCCAATAACTATGATAAATGGTTTAAAATTTTCCAGTTGTACATATATCATCATCACCCACCTTCTTTCCCCAAGACTGGGGCTAAGGTGCGTAACATGCACCAGAAACAGAAAAGTAGCAGAAGAATAGGACGCAAGTCGAAAAGAAACCCCAGCCTTACCGCCCCCTTTATACCTTTTAGTGAAAACTCGTCGCAGTGAGAAAATCCACCCTAGAGCTTCACGGGACCGTGACGGACCCTCACTATGGCATCTAGTCAATGTGGGGTTCATCGCTTGGCCCAGGTGGGCCACAACCATACCCTCACAAAAAAAAACCGCCGTTCACTCCTATTATGCACCTTTATTCTCGCCTCTGCCAAACTCGCATTTCTTTCCTCCAGAGCATTCCTTTACCGACTCAATCCACTTTTTTTGGGTTCCCAGCACACTCACCACTATACATCCGCTCAACCAACCGACTATCTTCCATCCTTTCCACATGACAAAAATCTTAACGTACTTTCATTTATTCTCTCATTCACCCCTTTCTTCTCACCACACAACTCTCTAATACGTTCATTCCTCATTTTATCAATTCTTCTCATACCTAGTACACCCCTAAGATTGTCCATATGAACACATTGTGCTTTAGATCTATACCTCTTATTCCAGACCATAGTCTTCACTACTATACATTAACACAGGTAACAACATACTTCATATAAGACCCAGCGCCACTCAAGATTAGTCCTTTACATCACAACGATTTAATTGTCACCAGCCACCTTCCTGCCATTCACAACTATTCTACTACTACACTCTGCATCATCCGTTCCCTTATTATCCAACATATATCCTAAATATTTAAACTCAGACACTTGTTCCAGCTGCTCACCATCTAACGAAACTTCACACCGAGGATTGTTCTCACTCACAACCTTACTCTTATCTACATTACTTTCAACCCCTCCTTTTACGCATCCTGTCAAATCTCTCTACCAATCCTCTCGAACTTTCTTGTATATACCGTATATATACCTTACCTTACCTTTTTTTTTACCTTCTCACCCCTGACCACCCCATCATGGGAGAGGCCACACCGCATTCAGGTACCCCCGACTCCACCGGTCTCCTCCAGAGATCCTCCAGGGATGATATGTTCCATGTTGTGTTGGGAGTTAGTTTAAAAGGAGAGAAAGAAGTGGGATGTGTCCTCCGGAATCTGGCTTCAGTTTTGACAGATGTTGATGGTGGTTTGGTTAAGGTTGAATCTGTGTGTGTAGTATTGTAATTTAGGGTGGTGGCCGCATCTTAGCTTTGCCAAGGATGAATGGCTTGTTCTTGTTAGGAAGTTTAATTCTAGTGCTATTTCTGGTGGGATGTTTGTTTAAAATGTTGTTTAGTGGTCTGTGTCCTTAAGTGGTTTTCTGATAGTCGTGTGGATTTGTTTAGTGTATGTTTGTGTTGTTTGGTGGAGGTGGAATGTTGTTCAGAATTTGTTTGTAATATAGAGCTGGTGAAGGAGGAGGTTGTTTGAGTCTGTGGCGGGTGGGGTTAGAGAGTGCAATTTGGTTGGGGCGTTCGGGTTTTGGAAAAGAATTGTGTGCCTATCATGTCCAGGTGTGTGTCTATGGGTAGAATTTTGGTTTCTTCGTGTAGGTGTTGTGGTGTTGTTGATGTGCATCCTGCTATGATTCTTAGAACTTTGTTTTGTGATTGAGTTTCTTTATTTATTTTTAGTCAGTAGTTGGGTGCCAAGTTGGAGAAGAGTAGTGATTAGGGGGGAGTCGGGGGGTAGAGAATGTATTGTTTGTATATAATCATCTATCACCTTGATCACCACTGACAGACAGCAATCATCCCTCCACCCACAAGTAGCCCTAAACAACTCCATCATCTCTCTAAACAAAACACCTAAAATACTCGCAATAATCTTCGACACCCACTTCACCTTTATACCACACATTCGAAACATCATAAGTACAGCAAACAAGAAATTAAATGTCCTTCGAACCTTATCCAACACATTCCTTTTATGAAAACAAACCACATTTCAACAAAGACTTTCAAGCAAATTCTCAAGAACTACAATTCAACTATGGATCAACAGTCTGGTTATCCACTAACCTCCCTCAACTAATTAAAAATAAGCTGCCCCAAAGAATACAAAACACCTCCCTGCGTTCAATAGCAGGCTGTCTAAAAAACCACCCCTATCCACACCTGCAAGAAGAAACAAAAACATCTACCAATTCTTGAGACCATCTTGATATGATAGAAACCCAATTTTACGCCAGGACTCGACCCCTCTCACCCTTTCATAACTATTACAAGAACACACAATACATCGCTTAAATCCCCTCCCTTTTCTGCAGCCCTCTATTATGTCTAACTCTTTAGACCCATCCCCTCTCCCCCAAATAATACCTCTATCAAAACATATTTCATACACATTCGCGCAAACGCTTACCTCAACAAAACCGCCCAGTAAATAAAAACAAAAAAAAAACAATTAAAATATTGGGTATAGATCTAACACTTGTAAGTATATGTTAATTTATAAAACTATCTGTAATCTTCAATGCGTGTAATGTATTTTTAAAACATATTTCAAATTTCCAATTAACTAGCAAGTATGAAGCTACATGATAAAAACGGATGAAGTTTAATGCTACTCCATTGAAACCTAAATGCTGGAGGCATTTCTAATACCTTTTAATATTAAAACATTTAGATATTTTTTGTATCACGAATACATATAATAAAAAAAGATAATAAAATAAGACTAAGCAATTCAAATTTAATTACTAAAAAGTTACAGTACTTGTTCCCTTCATAACTAACAGATTTGAAATATTAATCTAGAATATGTAAACTTTAATATATTACAAATTTTACAAGTAATGAAAATATATTAAATGATATCCTATCAATATTATATAAAAAAATATACCTGCTAGCTACCCAATCACATATAAATGAAAACGTATGATACAAAACTATAATCAATGTTATCAGACATTCAAGGAGTTAAGTTTGCTTTGAATTGTAGCACATTCAACAGATTTCATTATAGCCTTTTTAAAATACTCTTGAGCCTTTCGCAAGCTTTGGGGTGGCAAAGCATTAAACCAATTAAGCGGATTATTCTCTTTCTTTACTACTACTTCAACTTCCTCATCTTCATTATCAGCTGATTTAGACTCAGACTTTCTTTTTCTTAATGCTATTTCTTTATCTTCCTTAGTTTTATCATCTTCTTTATTATCTCTAATATGAATATTAAAGAGGTGATTTGTTAGTGTGGACATTTCTGATAATGGTTCTTTTGATACTGTAGTATAAAAACATGAAGAAATATTGCTATCTTCACTTGGAATTTGTAGCATACTGACTGCAGAAACACCCATTATGTAACGAGATTTACCAAGTAAAAAATAACCCTCTCGAAGAAAATTTTCAAGCTCCTTTTTGGTCTAAGAAAAGAAAAGTAAATTAAGGAATATAAGTAAAATATATCTAAATATAAGCAAAACACTAAAACATATATCTAAAGTGAGGCAAGTCTGGAAAATTGATATAAATCCAAACAATGAAAAAACACTTAGCATTACAGTATATAATATATATTTTTAGTTATTAAATAATATAGTTTTATGTCCTACGATAGTTAAATTTTTATGAATCGACGCTTCAGTAAACCATTAAAAAAAGTTCTGCCCCGTGCACAGCAGTAGTCACTAACAATGCTCTAAATCCAAGAAAAGATCTTTTCAAGTTTGAAAAAGGATTTCAAGTTCATGATAATATGTATGGAGAACTATAGTTCAATCTTGTCTAACTATTTAGTATTCAAGATTGGTATATAATATATATATATATAGTCATAGTTATATAGTAATATATATATTGTCGATAGTATGTTATATTATATAATATAATATATATATATATATATATATATATATATATATATACGGAGCTGAATAGGAATGTATATATATATATATATATATATATATATATATATATATATATATATAGTTCATAATATAAGTATATATATATTAGTGTATATATATACTATATATATATAATCAATATATATATATATATATAACATTAAGAAAGCCATCGTTGTAGTAATTTTAGGATTAGGATTTTTGCTTTTCTTTGTCTCATAATTTGCCATAATTTTTTAAGGTGCTTCTAGAACGTCCACCAACAAGGAGAATGACAAGGAGGAATGTGTAAGCTTCTTTATAAAGTTTTTTTTTATTTAATGTATATATTATTTTTTTAATATGTTTATTTATCAGTAGTTTGTGTTTTTTAGTGATGAAAAATAGATAAGCGATATATAAAAACAAATAGAGACTTTTCCGAACTTTTTTATTTTTTGGAATAAGCGTGGAAGAAAGAAAGGAGAAGAGAATAATAGTAAACTATTAACTTTTCCGACGACTTACGTGTGGCAGGTAAATATGGTGTTATTTATTATTATTATTATTATTATTGTCCTTATTAATTATTCATCTTATTATAGTTTTTATTGTTATTTTTTTTTATTTTTATTTGATTGAAAGGTTGATGTCGTTTTTTCCAGTTTGAATTTTTGAAAAGTCCTGTTCACTGCCTAAGGTTTTGGTTCAGGCGACTGAAATTTCACTTGAATGATTTGATGAGGCGAATTTACAAATGGTTAGTTTAAGATGATGTGATTTTTATTCTTGGTAAAAGCAGGATTGGGTTATATAAAGTTGTTTTTATTTTTTAGTCTGAGTTTGATGATGGGAATGTTGCTGGTTTTGTTCAGATTATAGAATAAGAGGGTGAAGAGAAAAAAAACTGGGTCAACTGCCCAAGTAAGCACAAAGGAGAGTGAGGGGCTTTAAAAAAAAAAAAAAAAAAAAAAAAAAAAAAAAAAAAAAAAAAAAAAAACCCTTTTAAGTGCTTATATCCCCTATTAAGAGGGTAACACGGGGACCACAGGAAATCGAACTTTAAGGCCGGCTATCCCAAACCAGCGCCACCAACATGTTCGCAGTCGAGTTTTAATTCTTGCCCCCAGGTAGATAAAACTCCAACTGCTACGCGGAGGATTTGAACTAGCGTCCTCACGTATGAGAGGCTTTATTTTCGTTTAATTATTTATTATAATTATTTCTTACTCATTTCATTCACTTATTTAATATTTTAATTCATTATAATTATTAGTTATTAAAGTCATTTTTTCTATTATTTAATTTGCGATTAATTTATTATATTATTCGCATTATTTTAATTTATTATTAAGTATAGTTATGGAATTTATTTGAATTTATATTAATAAAAGTTATGAAGGATATTTGTAATAAAATCTTATTTTATTATTATTATTATTATTATTATTATTATTATTATTATTATTATTATTATTATTATTATTATTATTATTATTATTATTATTATTATTATTATTATTATTATTATTATTATTATTATTATTATATGATTATACAATGTTTTTTTTCTATTCCAGTTTTTTGGGGGGCTTATTCGGCTGGAACTTCGGAACTGGAATAGTAAGGACATTGACACTTAATTGTGGATTTGTGGATTGAAAAGCAAACATCTTGATTCTGGAGTGAAATAGAAGTAAAGATAGAAAGGAAATCTAAGAAAGATATGAGGAGTGGAGAATTGAATAGGATGATTATTAGAGAATTGTGTGGAGAGGAGAATTTAGAAGGAGTATTGTTGGAAAACTGTGAGGATAATTGTAGGAGGAAACTTGATTGATTTAAGGAGGAGTACCAGTGGAGAATTGTGTGTAGAATTGAGTTTGGAGAACTGGGTGAAGCATTATTTAAATACATTTTAGGTTTAAGTTTTCATTGTAGATTTAAGGTTTTTTTTTTATATCAATGAATGTTCATTTATATCTAGTATATTTTTGGAACAGTAATGGTATAGGTTCACCTTGCTGTGGTGAAAGGGGTTACGCTAGTAGTTCACCTTGCTGTGATGAGGGGTGTTACGCTAGCAGTTCACCTTGCTGTGGTGAGGGGGGGGGGTTACGCTAGCGGTTCATCTTGCTCTGGTGGTTTTTGTAATAAAATAGTGTGGTTGTATTGTGTTTGATTTTTTTTCCTGAGTTTTATTATTATTATTTGTTTTGTTCTCTGTTTTTTTTTTTTTCAGGACCCACGACCATTGATGAGATTGTTGGCAGACTTCAAACTCACAACATTGTGACCAGTAAAACCAGTAAAAGAAGTTCTGAGTGACTTTTATTAGAAAATGTCGTGTGAGGCAAATCCAGGCAGGTAATAAGATTTTGATGGGGCAAATGTAGACATGTTGAAATATCACCACTTTTCACCAGAATACATTTTATGCTATTTTAGATAGGAACTCAGTTACATTTAATCTATCTAATGTTCTTGACATTTTAAATGCAAAGTAAGAAATTTTTTTTTTGAAATGAACATAACACTCTTTATTGCTTTCTAACTCAAAGACATATAAAGTGAAAAGTAGACAAATACAAGCAATTTTCATTTATGAATATATACATATGAATAGCCATTTCTGCTATCACCCAAAAACTGACTGAGAGGAGAAAACCAAATTGATTCTTGTTCCACTCATCACCTCACTAAAAAATAAAATTTAGGCAGCAAGAGAGAAAACTAAAACCTTCCCCTTACTGTTAAACAAGCAAACAGTTTGATACAAAATACATCTCAATACACTAACTTTGAATGAACAGTGAAGATGATAAAATTACTGTCATAACGTTGGTCCAATTCAAAATATTTTACTAATTATATGTATTTTTGTTCTAGTAATTCAAGGAATAGGCAACTAATAATAAATTAGTAGCTATATTTTTATTTATGCAAATTAAAGAAAAAAAATGATGTAAAAATATTTAAAAGTGAACCACGTGGTATAACACATAAAACAAGTATAGTGAACATTGATGTGTCCATATTTGGCCCATACCCTCAAGAATGTCGGCCGAACTGGGTCAGAGCATGTTTGAAGACTGTAGAAATTGGTCCATATATCATATCACATAGATGTTTAAATAGATATAGGGGGAAAAGGTAATCAAGGAGAAAAAAATAATTTAGAAAAAATTGCTAGTTTACAACTCTTAAAATTTTGCACTCTTAAATTATTATTATAGTGACTGAATGTATATAATATACTGTATATATATATGATATTATATATATATATATATATATATTTATATATATCAATATTATATATATAATTATATTAATATATATATATATATATATATATAATATTTTATAATATAATATAATTAATATATATGTATAATATATATATATAATACTTACAGCAATTAGTTCATCCATTAATTCCAGTCTGAGTATTGCTAAATTATCAAGATTGTCCAAGTCTTCAACCATTTTTAAAATTACTAGTATTAAAATTTTAGTATTACTTTTTCAGTATATTGTAACTCGCTTTTATATATAATATATATATATATAATATATATATATATATATACTATATATTATATATTATATATACTATATATATTATTATAATATAGTATATATATACTATATAGTATATTGCTGTTGTGAGTTTGTGTAAATATCACGGCATGGCTTCAAAGGAGTGGCCTGATAAGGTTGGGAAATTAAACTCCTTGGGCGAGTTCCTATCAACAATTTTCATACTATAACTATATACTATATATATATATATATATATATTATTATATTTATCTATATACTATATATAATATATAGTATATATATATATATATATATACTATATATTATATATATAACGGTATATATATATATATATTAAATTTAATATATATATATATATATATATATATATAATATATTATATATATATATATATATATATATAATATAAGCCTTTATTAGCCCAGTGGTAGAGCACTCGCCAAAGAAAGGGAGGGTCCCAGGTTCGCAACTCAATCGGAGTGGGGATGTAGCTTTCTCTCCTTGGCTCTGGCTCATCCTGCTCGGGGAACGTAATTGAGTACACCCCTTAGAAAAGGGCCTCTGCCCGTGAGTGGTGGTGTTTTATTCTGTAAAAAATATATATACTATTATATATATATATACCCGGTATATATATATATATATATATATATAATATATATATATATATATATATATATATATATATATATATATATATATATAATATAAATATCTAAATAAAAAAAAAATAAAAAAAAAAAAAAAAAATTATTATATATATATAGGTATATTATAAATAATCTCTCCTTCAGGTTCAAGCCAGAGCCTTCTAAGTTATTAAAAAATGTTTACCACTAGATCCACGCATGAGCTAAAAAAAAAACGAGCTACAAGCATTGGCAATATCTTTCTTTCAAAAAAAAGGCAAAGGTTTAACCTTTTGGCAAGGTTTCCATCTCACACTCGATCAAGGTTCAAACAGGGATTAATCGGAGATATATTCAATTTTATTTAAAACTGCTTAACACACTTGCAGTGTTAATAGTTTTAAAAGTTTAATATATATAATATATATATATATATATATATATATATATATTATATATATTATATATATTATATATATATATATAATATATATATTAAAGGGATGGGCCGATATCCGGCAAATATCCGGTATCCGGCCTATCGGGCAAAGTTTTTGACTATCGGTATCCGCCGGATACTCATTTGTTATCCGGCCCGGAATAACCGGGATAGTTACTTCCCTAGAGGCTTTTTCCTCGTTTGGGAACTATTTAAATTTTTTGAAAATTATGTATACCAAATGATAAATATAAATGTTTATTTTAATGTACATTTTATATATATATTATATATATATATATATAATATATATTATATATATATATGTTATATATATTATATGGGTTGTGAAAAAAACTGTTTTTTTATTTGTTTTTTTTTTGCAAAAAAAAACATTTTTTTTTTAAAACAAAATGTTTTTTTTTGTGTTTTTTTTTAAAATTACCTCTTTTTATGTATATTTAAGATGTTTTAAATTATACAATTACCATACCCCTTCTAGGCCTAAATTTTGACTATTAATACGGATTAATATATATCAGTGTATAATATATTTATTAGATATATATATATATATATAGTATATATATATATATATATATATATATATATATATGCATATATATATTATATATATAATTATAAGTAGTGTTATATATAGTTCTAAGTAGTATGATCAAAAAAAAGTGATGGTATTTAACAGGGTGTTTTGGGGTGTCAGGAGAAAGTGAGAATGGTAGGAAGTGATTGATTTCGGTGAGGAGAGAGGTGTGTGTGTAAGTGATTTATTTGTTTCTTTAGACACAAGGAAGTATCCATAGTATACGAGAGTTTGTGTGTAATTTTGGTAGAGATGGTATCGAAGTGAAAAGTAATATTGATTTTGTTTTGTGTTGAGGATGATGTTGAAGTATGTGTTGGATGTTAATCAGAGTGGGGGGTTTAGGAATGATAGATCGTGAATCATTATGTGTTACTATGCAAAATTAAGTTAGTGGACTTGGATGGAGAGGCAAGGTGGATACGAAGGGGAAGTGTGGTAAAAAATTAAGAGTGAATGTTAGTGGAACAGGTAATAAAGGATAAGTATGTTAAGACGCTCGCAAGTACTCAGTTGAATGTTGCAACAAGCTGAAACTAAAGTAAATGGGAAGCCATTGTTAGCAGTGCAAAAGAAGTCTGTGGGTGTGCTAAAGTAGGAAGTAAGAATGAAAACAGTGAGTAGTGGAATGAAGAGCGTGATGAAGCAGTTAAAAGTAAAAAAAAAAAAAAAGCGTGGTTGATTGTACTAAAAGCAAATGATAACAATTTTCAAAAGAAAGATGGCTTGGAATTGATATAAGGAAGGAAAAAAAGAAAATGCTAAACAAGATGCGTATGTAAAAGAAAAGAAGAGGGTAATGAACAGTTTGGAAGGAGGATGAATGGGGACTAGGCAAGGGAATAGGAGCTCTTCTGAAGGAAGCGTGAAAAAGGTTAAAAATTAAGAATAAGGGAACCCTGCTTCAGAATAATGAATAGGATGGTGTTTTGTACTGATGAAATGGAACTCATGAGAGGCAAGTCGCTGCAGTTCGGGTAAAACATGAGCCACCTGCTGAGACGGAGCGGGAGCTGGGTTGTAGTGGTAAGCAGGGTAAGCTGGATGATAATGATTGGGGGAATACTCAGGCAAGTGTGACATCGACAATCTCTGGTCTGGTTGCAGTGGAGTATTTCTGTCCCATAACCTAGGCTGTATTTGTCCAGAGGTAGTGGTTGACGAAGTTGACGAAAGCACGACTTGTAAACGCTGCTGTGAGCTATAACTACTGTCGGTAGAAAGTTGTATCTGAGAGCGTTGTAAAAGAGGGGCCTCACCCAAACGACGTTCGATGGCGGTAGGTGTTCGGGAGGTTGATGGTGATGGTCCAGAAAGTTCAGGAAATTCCCTCTCGATGATTACCGAGCGGAGAATTCTATCAGTTTGATCACTATCTTGGTGTGATGTTGAAGGTGAAGTCAGATTTTCTTGTTCTTGTTCAGATGTTGATGGTGAAGGTGCAGTAAGAGGGTCTTGTTCATATTTGATCTTGAAGAATCCATTATATTTTTTCATAAATTGTTCTAGAAAGATCTGGCTAACATGCAATCCATCCGTAAGTAATGGAGAATCCAAGAACAATTGTTGTTTCTTGATGTATTTGGCGTGTGGAGTCACACGGTAATTCCCATGTTTGTATGGACCATAGTAGTGATTTGCTACATGGCTACCCCTGAGACAAATCTTGTCACGCCAGGTGTAGGAAGGATAGGCTAAGTTTTCAAAAGCTGTGAAAGCCTTGATGGAATGTGCTCTCATCACTATCGGTGAAAGGGAGGCATCTTCTTCGAGGTGATCAGCAAATGCGGGTCCCCATGCTCTGGTTATCCTTTTTTGGTTGAACCTATACATATCTTGTACAGGTGGTATGACGAGATACACACGAACTCTGGAGTTCTTCCTACTGGCTAGGTGAGTGATCTGATCCATTATAGCTGGTACCCCCTCGACCGAAAATTCTTGAAGTGGCCCAAAAACTGTGGTTTCTCGTTCACCGTTGGAGATAGTTTTTCGTTGCCAGGCGAGGGGTGTGAGTGCCCAGATCATCAGAAAATCAATATGTCTCGTCATTAATGCCTTCACGCGGTCTATACATTCGGGCAGAGGGCGTCCAGAACTACAGTCAGTGGTAACAGTAAGATCATATTTCTCTCTGAGAAGTCGCCGATTCTGCTGGAAAATATTCACTTGGCTGGCTCCAATTACCAATAAATGTGGCATCTCGACAGTATAACTGTAGGGAGGAGAAATATGTCGCTTTAGTTCTGCATCATGTGAGTGTAAATGTTACAATAATTTACAGTAGAAAATCTTCAAAATTTACATTTTAAATTACACCTAGCTAAAGTGAATATATACCCTGGTCCCTGAGACGATTTTATTATATATTCACTGTATGATTAACAGCAAACAAACGAGCAGTCCATAAGTTATATTTCAGGGATTGACCATTTTGATTGCAGATTGTTTTTCAGCTTAAATCATTAATAGTTAAAAATTCCATATTGTGCTGATAAGTTTGTTTTTACATTTGAATTCTGACTTTTGAATTGTTATATAATTTTGTAAACTGCTTATAATTCTGAAATGTTTTTTTTAAATTTTATCCTTAGTAAATCAATTAACAAGTATGAATTTCTTTTTGAATATTTTAGATTTTTAGATTTGAGGAATTAAAGTAGTATTACATTCTTTAAGACATATATTACTTATATATTCAATATTTTTCAGTTTTTGAAATGATTTTTAATTTAATGTGTTCTTATAATGAGTACCCAACGCTAGCTAAGAAAATTTGGATAAATTTTTGATGTTGTTTTTTTGTAATTTTTTACGGCCAATTTACTAGTATTTGCAAAAATTATCCAATAAACAATGAATTTTTTCGAATTGCTGGTAAATCTTTTATTATACAGTGAAATTAAAGAATAAAAGAGAATGTTAATTTGATAAACTGGAGCGGAAAAATGTCTAGGAGACAACTCCCAAATTATGTGCATAAAATAAAATAATAGTTATATTACAAATATAGCAAATATAGACAGCATCAATTCATGAAAGAAAGTGAGAGGCAGGTTTTCAGTGAGGCTGTGACAACTATACAAGTGTAAACACTGTTGTTTATAAACTAATGTAAATGTTTAAAAAAAAAAAAAGAAAATGAAATTTACTCCATTGGCTCTGATTCCGGTACTGTATTTAATCTTTCCCTTTTATTTTATTAACTATGCTGATTTTAATCTTCCTCAGGTCTAGCTTGCTTTAGGCTTTAGACTTAGAGAAGAGAACAACAAAGGAATAGCACAAGAAAAGGCAGAAAAGAGGGGAAGAAACAAGGCAGAGACAAAGATCACAAGAGGAAGAGAGAGAGAGAGGAACTGCGTTAGCTAGGCGCACAAGGCGACAGGTCAGAATATGCATTTTCTCTTTCCTCTGCTAGCTGATTATTAACCATTGATAGATCACCATTCTGTAGTTCGTGTTTTTTAACCACCGTAAAAGTCAGAATTGGAGATCATTGCTGTTGGCTTTTCTAGTTCCCTCTACTACTATTCTGTTTCGGTTCCCACTATCTTTGTTTCCATTCATCTGATTTCTTACAGAAAAATGAAAATCGTAATTTGCAGATATTACATGGCTAAGACAACTCACATCTGAGTTTATCGGCATCAGATAGTTTTGTAATGTATGCCTCTAGGCACTTTAAACATGGCAAACGCTGGTTTGAGAGAATGGCTTTCCGTAGACGATCGGCCATGATTGTCAATTGTAGTAAAGACGAAGGACAGATAACTTGAAGCAGTTCACCTAAAAAAGCATCAAGTGACCTTCTGGATATGGCATTTTGAGCCCGAAGCTGAAGGAGACGCAGTTGCTTTAGGATATGTCTGCCCTGTAACCGATATTTTTGAGAGTGTTTTTGGAGTTCATCGATAATAATCTTCCGAAGTTCTAAATGATGATCAACAGTGGTGTACCGATGAACAGAAAAACACTTAAACAGTGAATCGCCCCCACCCGCTACCTCGATCACAGAAAAACCTTCTGGTATGTAGTCGACTGAAGGATTAACGGTATGATCATCAGAATCTGGAGGAGAGTCAGAGTTGGGAGTAATCGGTGAGCGAGAAAGGGCATCGGCTACAACATTGCTTTTACCAGGTATGTGACGAATTTCGAAATCGAATTCGTTCAGTTCCTCCATGGTGCGTCGCTAGTCGACCATCGACTAGACTCATATTTTGCAGATATATCAGAGGCATGTGATCAGTAAATATGATGAACTTGACTCCACGCAGGAACGGTCTCAACGACTTTACTGCCCATCGTAAAGCCGTTAGCTCCTTATCTATGACTCCGTAATTCCTCTGAGCACCATTAAAGGTCATAGATATGAAAGCTATTGGTTTGCGTTCATCTTGTTGAATCTGAGAGAGACACGCCCCGGCGCCAATGTCGGAGGCGTCGACATGAAGTTCCATGGGTGAAGCGTGAGAGTCATAATCTGGAAAACCTAGCAAACAGGGGTTAACCAGGGCCCTCTTGAGTTCCTCAAATGCCTGTTGGCACTCGGGGGTCCATTGGACGGTTTTACCGCCTGTCTGGCAGGATAGTGGTTTACTGATCTGGGAGCAGTTAGGAATGTGGCGTCGATAAAAATTCACCATTCCTAAGAATTGACGGAGGTGTTTCACAGTGGTGGGTACTGGAAACTCCAATGCTCCCTGTATATTTTTCTGCAATGGTAAAATACCTCTACTGGAAATGCAATGGCCTAAAAACTCCACCTCAGTTCGACATAAGCGAGTCTTGCTGGGTTTCAGCTTGTAGCCATTTTTTTCTAAAGCAGATAGAACTCGATCCAAGGTGATGAGATGGTCTTCAAAAGTTTTACTTTGAATAATGATATCATCTATATAAACCATCACCTCAGACCACGACAACTCGGATAGCGCAAGCATCATCCCACGCTGAAACGTAGCTGGTCCGTTTTTCACCCCGAACGGCATCTTCAGATACTCGTATTGAGCGAACGGCGTGGAAAATGCCGTTTTCTCAACACTGTTTGGTTCCATCGATACCTGATAATACCCTTTAACAAGGTCAATAGTAGAAAAATAGATATTTCCATACATATTGTAGATCATGTCGATCAGGTTCGGTAAGGGAAAGGAATCAGATTTCGTGATTTTATTCAGCTTGCGGTAATCTATACATAGACGCAGTGTACCGTCGGGTTTTCTGACAGGTACAACGGGTGCCGAATACGGTGATTTACTTGGACGAATAATATTCTGGTCCAAAAGATCTCTGCATTGTTGCTCGAATTCCTGAGCCAACAGTCCTTGGAAATGACAGACCGGAAGATGAACAGGTCTACTAGTTTCCAATTCAATGGCGTGGGGAGATGTTGGGGGCTACCCCCACGTCATGATCACCAGCACTAAGAGCAGCCTGGTGCCTTAACAGGATATTGAGGAGATCCTGTCTTTGAGGGTCGGTAATCGGTAATACAGAGATATCGAATTCTGAAATTAATCGTTCTTTGGTCCACGCAGATGGACTAATGGGGTCTGTTTTCTGGTAAGACTCCACCTGCAGGTTCCGAAGTGATAATTCTGAGGACTCTACAGTCAATGGTAAAAACTGTCCTAGGTGGGTATTTTTCCGAATAAAGAGAGGTCGATCAGATGGGTTCAGGACGGCGATCTGTATTGTGTCTGCTGTTAAATCAACGATTCCGGGAACAGAAACAAAAGACGAATTTTCTTTACCCTGGAAACCCACAACTGTTATTGAATCATCTGAAGAACCCGTGACATCCACCAATCTACAGGAATGAGGTTGTATCTCGCTAGAGTGTACCGAGACACAGTCAAAGAACGGTAAATTGAACCTACAGTCTTTAGCGACGACTTCCATATTTTCTCCGGAGCGATGTATCAATTCCCTGCGGGATAAGTCAGGAAGAAGATTGGTCTCCCGCAAAGAAGCCGCACCGAGCACCAGCAATTGGGGCATAAATTCGGTGGGAACAATGAAGAAATGAGTTGGATCTGTGGAGAAACCGAATTCGAAGAAGAGGGGCAGCTTGACGTAATGTTCAATTTTAACTACATGGTTCCGTTGTAGTCCGCTAATAGCTTTGACTCCAGCTCCTATGGAAGGAAAACGTTCCACATTCTGAAGTTCTGACACTACAGTGGAGCTAATCAGGCTTATACCAGCTCCACTATCGACCATGCATCCATAGGAACCAGAACTGTTTGGTGTAAAAGCTACACAGACTATAAGCGGATCGACTTTCCCTTGACATAGGTTTATAGGGATCGTCCTCAAGCCCATGTCAGTAACGGGACTACTGAGACTATTTCTCTCTTCTTTTTCTAGAGGGCTGGTTGTATTCATGGTCGTAGGTAAAGGAAACGTATGTTCAGCAACCATGTCATTCGTATGTTCTTCGACTCGTGTGGTGTTTGAGATGGCAAGTGTATATTTAGTGTCATTGTTTCGTTCGTCCCCTGCCTTCCCCAAATTATCAACACCACCCGGTTTACCCGATTTAATACTGCTTACTGGTAGAGCCAACATTTTGTCTGGGTTGTGCTGTAAACTCCTCTCCGCAGAACGGCTCACTTCCGGGGAGGTTTGGAGTTTAAAGCCCCAGAATTATTATTGTTATCTGTTTCTGTAATCCCTTGGCATTGGCCCTCATAATGGGCTAGTGTACACCACTCACAAGGATTAAGATATTTCCTCGGAGGACGTGGACGAGCACCGGAAGAAGTGTCCGTGGTATGTTTAGAAGAAGAGTCAGTGTTCCTACTTTGACCAGAAGCCTGAGGGGATCGGGACTGTGAAGAAGACCTCTGTATTGGGGTTCTTTGTGCATTTCGTGGTGGTGTCCTGTGTGTGCAGTTGATGCCTGCATGTGGACCTTTACAGAAAGGACACACAACACGGGTATTGGGCTGTGTTCGTGTGTGGGATGTTTGGAGAGCCCTACATTCAGCACGTACATGCCCCCTTTTACGACAATAAGCACATATACCCAGATACTTAAAACACTCATCCATCACATGCCCAACATTTTCACAGTAATCGCAGCGGAGAGTGTTTTTGTTTTTAGGAGATTGACTGTGATTCTCTCTGCGAGGTGCAATTTGTGTTTGCGGTTTGGAGGTGTTTTGTCGGTTTGTATTTCTGTTATCAAGGGAATACCGACTGTTAGTGTAGGTGTTATTACCTGAGTTCTGTGTTTGTTTTCTGGAAGTAGTTTTGAGAACGTCAGTCCAACCAGGAGTGACGGTATCAATTCGAATGGTTTCATTCAAATCCGTTTGTTGTTCTGATCTACTGAAATTGGAATTAGTTGATCCCGAAAGTACGGGCTGTGCAGGACGACTTTTCTGGAATTCTCTATCATAGACATCGGCAAGACTGATGATTTTAGACCATGGCACACGAACTGGAGAGTCTGTTTCTTGCTGAGCGATGTATTCGTTGAGTTGTTTCTCTACATACGGTTCAAGACTGAGAAGAAAAGCAGTTCGAAGAGACTTGTGTTCTTTCATATTGAGTCCGTTGTATGCCTTTTTCGCCAGATGTTCTAAACGAAGAGCGAACATCCGAATGCTTTCACCTTTTGCTCGGTAAGCGGAATGGTACGCTTGCAATTGGTAATCGTTCTTTCTCTTCTCTTCCTGATGGTACCAAGCAAGTAGGGTTTCTTTAACCGTGCCATAATTACGGTCATCTTTAACTAAAAGGTTATACAGTGTTAGGAAGGACCCTTCTAGCTGTCTTCCTAGAAGACGCAGCCATTGATGAGGTGCGTTCGGGTAATTAGCCGAACAGTATTGCTCGAAATCAGCGAAGTAGCAAACTAGGTCTTGGTCGGCTTCATACTTAAATTTACCGGGATCAACGACCTTAACTTTCCGTGAGGTTTTGGCGATCTCGGTCAATAACATCACTGATTGAGCTAATAACTCCATTTGACGAGTCATTATATCCGAATGTGCAGGTGCAAAAATTTGTGGTGGTCTACTGTAATTGTCATTCTGAAGATTCTGTAGACCCTGAATATTCTGCTGGAACTGTTGATTCATAGGAGATGAAAAAGTATTGCAAGGAACACCTTCAACCCCAGTATGGACTGATCCGACAACCGGAGTTGTCATCGGCCGACCAGGCACACTGGTGACTAAAGGCGCTTGCACTGGTTGATAAACAGGAAAACCGGTCTGAGGAATACTATAAGTTAGACCAGTAACTTGTGTAGGAGTACTCATCACATAAGCAGGAGCACTATATTCTGGAAAAGTGGTCACTGTAGTGACTGGAAACATATCTGAATATGGAGAGTTCACTGGTGAACCCACATCTATACCAAAATCTATTAATGGTAATTTATTGTCAACAGAAGGCATAGCTGTAGTAACTGTTGTCATAGTTGCAGTAACTGACGCAGGAACTGTATTACGATAAGGATCAGTGCCTACTATACTACTGATAGTGTATGGTTGTGATTGGATACGAGAAAATTGCTCTCGCAAATTAGCGAATTCAGACCTCATGTCTGCAACTAAACCCATTAACGGTGAATCTTCTTTAATCTCAATATTTGTAGAAACTAGGTTCGCAACTGGCATTTGACTAGTTTGACTAGTATATATACTCTTAGTATCTCTCTTTTCCTTAATAAAGGCTTGCATCTGTTGTGTGGACGGTGGTGGCGGCATTTCTGACACACTGTCCACCTGTTGCGCATTATCCGCAGCAGAAACTCTCACCTCGTCATTCCCCCGTAAAACAGCGTCATCCACCCCACCAAATCCCCCCATTTCCATCCCTCCGGTAGCCATCCCAATGAAATCCCTCAAAAAAAACTCTGTATTTATCAAAGGAAAAAGATTAGTTTTAGCAACGCATAAATATGATTATACTTCAAAATTATTATGATATTAAATATTAATTATTAATTTAAATAAGGATGGTGATGATGATGAGATGAATAGGAAGAAGCTGAGGTTTCAGATAAGAGGAGACGAAAATGTCATATAATTATAACAGTAATTGCATAGATTATATAATTCCTTAAAATTATCCGGATGCGAATTTGTTGGCTCGAGAGAAGCCGAGGTTTTGCTTTCGCAACTGAAATATCCGCAGAGATACTTCCCCGTTTGATTGTCTCCAGCGAAGAGTTAGGTTACAGCACAGGAAGTAAACTGTATTCTATGTTTTATCTGATAGAAGGAAGAAAGTTAACTGTGTTTTTAATGATGTGACCTAACATACGTGACGTCCCTGTTCGGGCGCCACAAAATTTAAAATTGGTGTTATGTATGTTAAGGAGAGCGGTGGCAGGATGCCGTTTTCCGTGTAAATCTGAAGGTCTAAGTGGCGTCCCGAGAAAACCTATAACAGTAATACCCGAAGAGCTAATTCCCAAAAGTTTCTACCCTAACATAAACACCATTTAAATACAACGACAGAGCTCTGAGATCAGAGACGGTGGCAGTGACAGATGGGACGAGACGTAAGGAGATAAAAACTCAATTAGGGTAGGCTAATACGACTAACGGCCAATCAAACTTTATGGGGAAAGGTTACGTGAATTTCCGCAAGGTTAGGTATATTTCTGAAAGATTATATGCGGATATGAAAGATTACATATGTGACTGAAAGATAATGTTTGAGGTATCTCTGCATTTATTACAGCTACTATCATAAACCAAGGATTCAAACGACAAATGAATAAGCGAACTTTGCTATATTTTTATTTATATATTTACAGATATGAGTAACTCATCTACAGAAAATGAAAAAACAGAAGAGCAGTTCGCTGATTCAAATGATGTCCAACAAATACCATCCGAAGTGACACCATAAATGATGAAGCAAGATGGTGTGAAAAAAAAAAAAGAATGGGATGAATGATGCAAAACAATAAAGTAATACTCAGCTTGGACTTTAATTGACGACCTTAATATCCCTGAGAGTTTGGTCCAAGTTCCAACAGCACTTGACTGAAGGTGAGTAAAGATGGATTCAGGTACTGTGAGAACAAAATAAACAAAATCTTCTTTCCAAAACTTAAAATGAAAATACACTTGGAACTAAAATGATGATGTTCCACCAGGAACTGAAAGTTTTCAGCCAGGAACTAAAACGATGGATGATGAAGTTCCAACCGGAACTAAAAATGGTTTCCACCCAAGAATTAAACCTTTAAGGAGAAGAATTCATAAATAAATGAACTCAATTTTTAAGGAATAGAATTTCATAAATAAATGAACTCAATAAATAAATAAATAAATAAATAAATAAATAAATGAATAAATAAATAAATAAATAAATAAATAATAAAATAAGGAATGAAAATAATAAAGGTTTATCATGATATTTCATAACAAGTATGAAAATGAAACATACCCTATCGGAAGTAGGGTGTGTACTTTCCACAAATCAGGAAAGTAGAAAAACTGAAAAATCTGATCTGACTTCGGATCTGATAAGGATTCCTCTCTGTATAAAGGGAAAAGTTCATTAGCGTTGCAATACGTTGGGAACAGGAAAATCATATCAAGTATGACAGGTATTGCAATACGAATACTTTAAGGTATGTTGATAATATAAACTCACGGTTTAGGGATTCAAATTGTTTGTAATGGGGAGGATATCTGAGATTATATCTCCCACAGATGGACATAAATCAAAACAATAAGAAAACCTGAAACTACTTATTAGTAGAAAAACTTTCCTGAAACTTTATATAATACCTAAAGAAGATAATTAATGCAGATGGGAGAAATAATAATTAGGTCAAAAGTTATACATATAAAACATATATAGAAATACCCCAATGTATATACATTATGGGTGGGGTCATATTTGATAGAGTGGAGTGCCTAGAGCTTGTCCTTACAGCGTATCCAGGGGGGGCCAGGGGGGCCATGGCCCCCCCGAAATTTTCCTAGACACTAAAAAATTTTTAAAAGTATCATATCTGTTAATAAGTATAAAGTGCAGAGGTTAAATTATTTTATATACTTCGTCGCTGTCAGGAACAATCTCGTTAAGTCCATTAGTTAAACTAAACTTGAAACCACCAGAGAAAATGCAACATTAGAATTTCAGCAGAGTTTTGAGAATGTTAAGCGTATCAGAGCTGGGTATTGAAATTGCTGTCCAAGAAATTAACAAGTTCCAAAATATCAGATCCCAACACTCCCTACTCCGACCTACAACTTAATTATCTGTACCTTCCATTTTTATACACATTTTGGATGATTTTATATCCAGCATTAGGAGAAGAGGTTTAATCATAAAGAAGATGATCTTCCTTCCCCTTGCAAATTTGCTCATACCGACAGGTGTAACTGTGCCATATGAGAAGATAAAGATTGTGTAACATTTTACAAGGAAGATCTCGACAAGCCTAATAGAAGATTTAGTAAAAGCAGAATGGGACTTTTATGGAAGTTTTATAATGGCATCACACGGACAGATCGCCAAAAAAAGCATATAGATGCGACTAGTTTTTCTTTGTCGCAGTCTACAATTTCTCCATATATGAGTAAATCTTGTTTGGCAAATATCGGTAATTTTAAACGCCGTTTCTCCTGCTCAGTAGAATAAGCTTTTCAACATTAAGACTTCTGAAAGCTAACTTAAATAAATACTATTTGGAGATTGAAGACTACTCTGGGACCGCTTCGCTCTTCTGGGCTCTTACAATACTCTCGAAATATTGACATAAAAACCTATCTTGGACTTTCTGCTTCACGTGATCCGCCTGCCCGGCGATTAAGTTAACAAAACTTAGGTAAGATGATTTTAGTAATTTATACAAATTACTCCCATTTTTTTTCTTAGATAAAGTTTCTTCAGTCCTTGGCCATTTTTAATTTATATATATGTATATATATTATATCTATGTATATATATATATATTATTTATATATATATATATATATATATAATTATATATATTATATATAATTATATATATATATATATATATATATATATATAATATATATTATAACGTATTTTGTCTGCCCGCGCTGAGAAAAAATTTCTGGATAGCGGCCTACTCTGACTGTGTGTGTGTGGGGTTCTGATGGTGCATGGATGAAGGAATTAGTATTTTGGTGGATGAGGTTATTAGCAAATGAGAGGAAATTGGGGTGCGTGTTGAGATATTGAGAATGGTAACTGCCAGGTATAGATGAAATCACTGGTGAAATGATCAAGAACGAGGCAAGTTTCTGTTGACTTGGATCTCTGAAGTGTGTAATAATAGGAAATGAGTGGATAGTCGATTATTAGAAAAGTGAGAGCAGTAAAGTACCTCTTATATGTAAGGTAGGAGATTAAAGGGAACTGTAGATAATTATAGGGATTAGTTTTATTTGAGTTATATTTTTCGGGAAGAAATTATGCTTGGTATTGTTGGTCGTATATAACTGAGTGGCGCTGTATGCTGGGAAGGACTGGATTGTGAAGATATCTAAGTGTGGTTTATAGTAAGTAGATGGATGTTGGGAATTCAGATCTTTACATTGAAGCAAATGATAGTATGAAATATGAGGGAGAGGAGAAGAATAATCTTGTTATTAATGTTTATGGCTTTTGCATA
>JABUQX010019184.1:7500-11621 GCA_015478945.1 Trachelipus rathkii
GCCTGAATAAACACCAATAAGATATATATTATCTATATTAGCTTTAAGTGAAGTAAATGGGAGAAAAACGGAGATAGAGAAGAAGAGAGAGAGACAAGAACAGAGGTGCGAGTTGGGAGAGGAGAGGAGATGAATAAAATAAAGAAAGAATGAGTAAAAAAAAGAGAGTGAGGTAGAGGAAGAAAATAAAATATAAGGAGAAATAGAGAAAGAAAGAAATGAAAGAGAAAGCGTTCGATTCTTTTCCGCTGCATAAGAAAGAGAAGAAATTGAAAGTTAAAAGGGAAAGTAACCATGCAGATATAGCCAGAATTTTTATCTACGATGCACAAGTAATAACATTCTACACGGGAAAGCTGAATGAAATTCATAGTTTGAATGCATAACACTTTTTTTCACATTTTTTGGAGAATAGGAAAACTTGATGAAAATATACTTAGAAAAGCAAAGACAAACCAGATCTTAAACCTTTTGAAAAGAACAAGTAAAGTTATATGATAATAGCGAAAAATTGGTCAATCATTTCCTCCATGAAAATTGGTAAATGTTAAAATGAGAATCATTAAATGTTTACCCAAACGATGAAGTTATCGAATATCTACTTGAAGGTTATCAAAAGTAGCACTTGCGCTTCCTAGAGAACTAACCCCACAGGATCGGCTAAAAAGATAAATGAAGGTCCGAGTCGTGCCGCCTAGGAGATAAACGAAGATCTAACAGGTCCATTCGCGCCAAAAGGAGAAGAAAGGTCCTAAAGTGCCATACGGCTTAGGAAGTAGGGAATTGCTTGTACGGTGGCTCAAACGAATAAACTGTTTCAAAGACAGAGACAAGAAGAGAAGAAACTTTATCCCCTCTTCGCAGTTCGAGGTCTCGGAGCTCAGGCAAAACAGAGACTTCTACTTAACAGACATTTCAAGTCATCGAGAATTTGCAGGCCAGTATGACACCTTGACAGGAAGAAAATCAACTCCAAAGGGAAAACAGCATTTTTTCAGTGTTATTTTAGCTTTCAAGAAAGCAAGAGGGATTAAATCCTTACAGTTTTTAACACTTTCGATATTAGTTTTATTACACGTCATACTTAAACGAACTTGAAGAAAGAAAAGACATAGCATTGTGTAAAATCAGAAAAAAATAAGAATAGAGGTCTGAGTGGGTGAGAACACACGCCTAGGGAATAGAAATGTATTCAAGTTAGCAGACATGATATAAAGGACACGATTTTCATACATTGAGATGGACGCTCCGTGGAATCTTTGCTTGAAACCAAAGCGTTTTGAAAACATGGATGTCAGTTCATCTATCAAAAAATGATAAATTTTGTTGGGGGCAAGCATGTCACAAATTATTTATACATCCTTTAAAAGAATAGAGAAGGGACACGAAGAGGCCCTATCCTCAAGGATCAAGATATGACCTCTCCATATTATTACTTGCACGAATTGGTATTCAAAGAAGGGGGGTCGGAGAGGGAGAATATGATTAAAGAGGAAATAATTTAATGAGTTACAACGTATGAGGAGAATAATTAAGGATGATTATATATATAATATATATTATATATATATAATTATATATATATATATATATATAGTATATATCTTATATATAATATATATATATATAATAATATATATATATTATATAATATATATATATATTATATAATATATTTATATATATATATATATAATATATATAATAATATAATATATATATATATATCTTATATATATATTATTTATATTATTATATATATTATATATTTATATATATATATATATATCATATTATATATATATTATATATATAATTGTTTATGTGTGTATGTATGTGTGTGGGTGCCATAAATATGTGCATGTACAGGGACTACAATAAACTGGTATTTTATCATAACAGTGTAGATAGTTTTGCTTCCTCCCACGAATGAGTGTGCATTTCATTAAAAAATTTCCAGTCTCAAATATGAACATGTTTAAGGCAAATAATTTTAAACTTAAATTTCTGTTTCATTTGTAAAAAGCGCAGTTTCCATCCTTTAGTAAATATTTTTTTTGTTTTATAAAAAAGGCAATTAGCGCTCTATATTGATGCATTACCAAGATTCATTCGACTATTACTTTTATGTACATTTATCGGATGGAATTCTAAAATAGATAAAGGACACAGGTTCTCATTTAAAAAAAAGATATCTAATTGATCGAAAGATTAAAAGATTCGTCAATCATATTCCTTCGATGGTATATTGGTAGATAGAATTCTGAAGAAAGAGGTCTACTTCCGTTCTAGACAGATTGTTAAATTTTGTTTAAAAATCATTTCTCGATCATCCCAAACCACTGTTTAATGAATTAAAAAAAGAACAGAATTTGATGTCATTTTTATCAATTTGATACCTAAATTATATATATATATATATATATATTATATAAATATATAATATATATATATATATATATATATAATATATATATACTATATATATTATAATATATATATATATATATATATATATATATATTATATATACTATATATTATACATTATGTGTGATGCATATGAATATCTTTCCTGTTTATACAATTACCATACTGTAGAAAGAGATGGATCTATTTTTTAAGCTATAGATAGGATGAATTTGGTTTGTTTTTCATTCTTGTGTATAAAGTTTTTTCTACTCTGTTAGAAGCAAGTTAGAGATATTACGATTTGTAAAATGATTTGTTGGAGATATTTTTTAATGAGCAAAGGGCAGGGTAATATTTAACATTTAAATACTCCAAGGTTAAGGGTCGAAAAGATTGCGGAACAGAGCTTTCTCCTGGACTTCAACCTGAAACCATCTAAGCATTTATAGTAGCATCTCGATTGCGAGAAGCTCATCTACGGGTTAATCATTTGGTGGTTAGTGTGGTATGATTCAGAGTTGTTAGAGCCTAGCTGGAACGACCAAAAGATGGATGGGACAGAGTACCCCAGCGCCCATGGGCAATAGTAATCCCAATGCATGCTGGTAGTATAGGAAGCTGATCTCGAGTTGTTACAAGCTAGTGGCAACGAACCAAGGGAAGGTGGACGAATACCTAAGTGCCTAGCACATACGAGCTGTTGTGCCCTATAACTCTTTACTGATATATATATATATTATTATATATTATATAATAATAATAATATATATATATATATATATATATATATATATATATATATATATATAATATATATATATATATAATTATATATATATTATATACTATAATTAATAGTATATATATATATATATATATATATATTATATATATTATATTTTCTATATAGATAGGTATCTATATAGATATAATAAGTGTGTAATATATGCCTAATGCCTTATCTTTTTGTTTAAGAGAGAATAGACCGTAGCAAAGTATTTTCAAGAATCCTCTGATTTGAAAAGCAGAGTAACCTTCTACGATGACTGGACACCATCTACAAGGTTCGAAACGAGACAAATCAGTTGAGTTTGTGGAAAGAAGGAGAGAGAGTGACCACAGAATCACTTATTTCCAGAGCAGAGGAAAAGCCAAGTTTGTCCTAAGAGTTTTAAGTAAAGATTTGATCCTATTTTTCATAGATAATGTAACATTTTTTATCTCTTGAAATTTTTACCATTTTGCGTATGATCTTTTGTTTTGTCATTCTGTACGTTCAAGAGCAGTCACTTAATATCTTTTTAATTCTGATAGGGTTTTTTAATGGATAAAATGATTCTAGCATTAACCAAATCGTATTCTGTTTTGTCTGAGTTGAAACACTATCTTCTTTTCGTAAGTTAAGACCAAAAGATTATTCAATCATACAAGTCTCTGGATGTTCAGGATGCGTGTGCCCATATTTAATATGATTTTAAAGACAAAGTAGTCCTAAATTTTTGCTTTCTCATTTTAGGTTTAGAACGATAGATAAAGCAATCATTTTCTTTTCAAATTAAGACCGTAAATATAGAGAATTTAATTTCCAATTTTGATGTATGAAAATGATAACAAAGACCATAATTCTTGAATGTAGGTTGCCGCTTTAGTTTAACCATTCGAATCTCGTTGATAAAAAAACATCTTTTTTAGAGGTAAGATAAGGAAGTA
>JABUQX010019185.1:0-17500 GCA_015478945.1 Trachelipus rathkii
AAAAGAGAGATCAACGATTCTCTCAGTCTTATTCTTGCAACTCGTTCTACTCTTATGCGATGACTCAACTCTCCATTCTTCAACTCATTTCAAGAAATCTGCTCCCTCTTTTTGCTTTCTAGAGTTGCTTCTTCTGGTTTCAGCTTTCCGAGTTCTATCTTTGCTGACTGGAATGGGATTGTCCCTGTGGGGTCACCGCAACCTTGTAAAGTTTAAGCTCTTTTAAAAAACTCAACTTTCCACACTACCTCTTCAAAAACCTCCGGACCTTTCCTATTTTCTTTTTCTGACGGTTCTATACGTCTCTCCTGTGAATTAACATAAAACATCTTGGTGCTTACCCATATAACACATAAATGTTTCTTGGAACTCATATTCTATGGTTGCTGAAGGTCGTGCCTCAAGAGAAGCTGGGAGTTTCCTTGTTCTAGGTCCTGCGTGAATTTTTTTTCCCTCTGCACGGGGAGCTTACTCAAGTTATTATAAGGGCCTTATTGCGCGCCTTGTATGGAGTACTGTCCACATGTGGGGGGCTCCGCTCCACTTCTATGGATAGGTTAGTCTAAAAGCTAAGAACTAGATAAACTTGTCCCCGTTATTTCAAAACTCTCTTGGACCCTCATCTCTGCGACGTAACGTTGGCGCTCTATCCTTTTCTATAGGTACTACGACGAGGTGCAGAATGCCTCAGGGGAAGTTGACCTCCTCGCATTCTCCATCCTTGCGCCGGTCCTCGTGCACAAGGGGTGCCTTGGCTGCTTCGCAGCGAATTCTGCCGTGAGTTATGCAACCCCCAGACTTGTTCGTTGTGGTGCCTCTTCTTCCATCTACTTTGCTCTGTGAACTCCATTGCCTCTTGCTGTTTTCCAAAACTATATTTATCTCCTCTCTTTAAAGCCCACGTCGGCGCTCACCTGAGAGATTTGCGTTTAGACTGGGAATTGGGGTGGGCTTTTTTTTTAATGTTTTAATTTTCCGCCCCTCCTTGAGTTAGGGCCTGCCGCCGTGAGGTGGGTGGTGATTGTAAAATAAAAAAAAAAAAAAAAAAAAAAAAAAAAAAAAAAAAATATATTAGTATATATTATATATATATTATATATTTTAATTATATATATATATTATATAATATATATATATATATATATATATTATATAAATATATAATATTATATATACTATATATATATATTATGGAAAAATTTGTATCCGTTGGATTCTAACCTTGGGCCATATTTGTTTCCTTATTATCATCGAGAAAAGAGAGAGTTGGAAAGTCTGTAAAACTATATTTTTATTATTATTAAAAATCTATAATTAAAGAGACGTAAGCCATCAAATAATTTTTGAATTAACTGAATAATTTTAGGGAAGGGTCTACGGATTAATAATATATATATATATATATTATATATATAATATATATATATATATATTTAGTATATTATATATATAATATATATATATATAGTATATAATATATATATAATATAAATCTATAATATATATAAGTATATATATATATATATATATAAAATACTACATTACTTAGTTAATGAACTTACATTTAATATCATCTACTCATTGAATGATTATGTTCTTAAACATAGAATAGCAATCCTGCCACAGTTTCTCCTTCATTTTTCCTCTTTGGTCTGATTTTATATGCGGAAGAGCAAAAAGCAGTTCAGCTACTTGCGTTGGAGGTAGAGGGCAGGTAACCAGCAATTTCAGCTTCTTACATATGTCTTGATACTCTTCAAATTACATAAATTTCAACTTCTTTCAGGTGCATGCAAAGAAATTTTAATTAAAGTTATGGGAATATTGTGTACTAAGGATTAGGAAGCGACCTTGAACCTTTGTTCTTGAACCAATTCGACGCTTTGCGGACTAAGCCTCTTCAATATCTAGAACTTTTTCATCTAATCTTCTGAACTTTCCTGAAGAATGACTTGAGAAGTAGTAATGGGGGATAGTTTTAGTTTCATCACTTACAATATGTTTAGATTTATCCTTTTCTTCTTGAACTCCCTGCAACCCTTTAATACAAATGCCACAGTTGCAGAAGTGCAGATTTTAGCTTTTTGTTGTTGTTTCTTCATTGTAAAGCTTCTCTGTAGATTGGATCAAATATAAACAATCAGCTAGTATAATTATCATCTTGTCAATAAGAAAATTTTCTGCTTCGACCATGGAGTGCTTTTATTCCTTCAGTATCTTAAATATAGATGGTATAAGGTTGATGGTTGAATTTAATTTATTAGAATATATTCCAAATTGAAACATAAGGTGCTGGTTAAAATCTTCGAAGTTTGCAATTGCATTTTTGTGATATGTGGAAGTCGAAAGTCAATGAACTTGCATGAAGTTATTGAAGTCATTCACAGAGTCAACAATTTATAACTTTGTCAGTTTAACAATTTTTCCGATCAAACTTAATCTTGAATTAGCCGACTCCGACTGCTCGACCTGCGACTCCGACTCTTGAAAGATTACGACTGCCGACTCCACCTCATTCAAGAATTCCACTCTCGAACTCCGACTGCCGACTCCACCCTCTTTCAAACTTACGGACTTACCCCGGCTCCGCGACTCGACTGTCCGACTCCGACTCCGACTTCCCTTACACAGGAATTTTCGACTCAAGAATGGCATCTCCGACGGTGTACCACTTCTAGAATGCATTAAAAAAGCATAACGAGAGCTTGCTCGCTGACAAAAAAAAAAAAAAAAATAAGAGACAGAGAAGTGGAAGCCCCCTTATCTTCTGCAACCCTTGGCAACAGCACTGATAGATGGACGGATGTTGGCTTTCTCAGCAAAAATTAAACCTACGAACGTTGCAGGATTGGATATGTTAGAGACTTTGATGAAGTTTCATGGCCGGAAATTGCAGTTGACATCTCATTCACACTTCAAGAGGCATTCATCCCAGGAACTCATCGTAAAAACTGAAAGAGACAGTCATCAAGGAGTAAAGATAATTCAAATTTGCATGTCTGTGTAAGAGAGATGAAGCCTCTACGAAAACATGGAGATGCTGCCTACAGAAAGAAAATCCTTTCATATGGTGGCATGAAAATGGGCAAAGGTTTTCATTATATTATCAGGGCTTGCAGGCAAATAATTATCAGCACCTTCTTCATTTATCAGTCGAGAGAGAGCGTATTTATAATGTAGGTAAGAAATGTAAAACACCGCTCAAAGGCACAGTCTCTCGTCCAGATACTAGTGAAACCTAATGTTTTTTGCATTCACAATTTGTGATTTTGAATTTGAGTTGAATAATATCTATCTTAAGAAGTACTCTTAATTATGTCATGTTTGAGTAATAGCGGTTTTTTATTTTAACTTTTCGGCTGATTTTGAGGTCTCTTCTTTCATTATGTTTATTCTTTATATTGTAGCTAGTTAATGAATCTTCTTGTAAATTGTAATCATGTTAAAACATAAAAGGCTAGTAAGCTAAACTTTGTTAATACTTACTTGATCAAGTGAAATGGATCATTTTTTAAATTGAAGCACAAAACAAAAATAAGTTTTAATATTATATTTGCATTTATTATTCTTAAAGGTATTATAATTTAATAAAATAAACTATTACTTGGCACAACGCAAATATGAAAAATATAATGACTAAGTATTGTTTGTGCAGGGAATGCAATCTTGAGTTGCCAAGTGCACAAAGTCTTATTACTGTGTATTTTTATATTTAATTAAAGTATCGGTATCAGTATCGGTATCCGGCAGCTAAAAAAATAGAGTATCGGTATCGGTACATTCCCTAATATATATATATATATAGTATATATATAATACTATATATGTATATATATAATAATAATAATATATATATATATATATTATATAATATATATAATATATATAAATATATATAGTATATATATATAGTATATATATATTATATATAATATATATATATTATAATATATACTGTATATATATTATCAGGCTTGGGGTCAAGTACATTTTGTCAAGTACAAGTACAGAGTATCTCAGGCTTTGGTTCAAGTACAAGTACTTCTACGAATTTTTCAAGTACAAGTACATGGCATCAAGTACAAGTACAAGTATTTTATGCAAGCATATATTATATATATTATATATATATTATGTGTAAGGCCGAGAAACCGCGCGACTTTGCCATCTTTAATTTTTACCCGTCGGGTATGGTTTAGTTATAAAAGAAAAAAAATTCAACATTTGACAACTTTCCGCGATCCCTCCGACTACTACAGCTTCTTCGTTTTGTCTGCAACCAAACACACGGTAATTTTTTCAACAATTTTAACAAATTAATTTTTTTAAAAAGCGTTATTTTTTTATTTTATTTTTAATTTCAGGGGTAAAAATGTCTCCTGATTAATAAAATGATATTTATTTCGTGTAGCTGTTATAGTTTTTTTTAGTTACATGCTTGGCCTTTCGGATCTGACCTAACTTTTTAATTATTTTTTATCAAATCCACCCTTGTTTAAATTTTATCATTATAGTTGTCAGTCTTGAAATATGGGAACGAAGGATTGCTTACCGCGAACGATTAGTCGGGCTAATAAATATGTTAAAATTTAAAATTTCGTGTTTGGTTATAACGTCGCTATTATATTATATATTATTATATATATATATATATATAAATATATATATATATATAATATAATTATATATTATATATATAATTATATATATATAGTATAAATATTATATATGATATATATAATAGTATATAATATATATAATTATATAATAGTATATATCATTGACATACTGTTATATTCGTCAAATGGAAATTTAATTTTAGAATACATAAAGAAATAATAATACACCAACTTAGAAAAGAATGAAAAAAAAATATTGGCAAATTAAAAATTGCTAAAAGTAATTGCAAGTACTTCTTTCAGATTTTTCAAGTACAAGGAGGGGGCAAGTAATAGTACAAGTACTTGGGTTTATAGAAACATGCAAGTACAAAGTACTCTAAAAATGTACTTAATGTCCAAGTAACAAAGTACTGTACTTGACACAAGCTGATATATAGTACTATAAATATAAATATATATATATATATTTATATATAATTTATATATATAATATATATTATATGATATATATATAGTAATATTATAATATAGTATATTATAATATATTATATATATATAATATATATATATATTATACCTAATATATATATATATATATATAATATATTATATAATATATATAATATATATATATATTATTATAATATATACTATATATATATATATATATATATATATAATATATATATATATATATTATATATATATATATATAAAAAGGTTAAATGAAAAGAGGAAAGTCTGCCTAAATATATGAATAGGGAGGTGATGAGTAAATGTGTGAGGTTTTGGTGCAAGGAAGGATTTAGGTAGTCTGGGATGAAGGTCATTAGTAAGGAGGAAGGTAATGGGGTAGAGTGAAACAGTTGAAGAATGGTAAATCAGCAGGTATCAGATGAAATTACTGTGAAATGATCAAGGAACGGAAGTGAGTGGTGATTGATTGGATTTGGAGTTGTGTAACAAAGCATTTATGGTAAAGTTCTGAAGGATTGGAAGTGAGAGCAGTAATACCTTTATATAAGGGTAAGAGGGGATAAGGGTAACTGTAAGGAATTATAGGCGAATTAGTTTATTGAATGTTATAGTGAAGGAATATTATGCTTGGTATTTTGTCGAAAGAGGCGCCGAGTGACTGAAGGAACTGATTAGTGAAAACAATGGTGCACGTTTAGAAGTGGTAAAGGATGTGTGTATCAAATCTTTTACATTGAAACCAAATGACTGAGAAAAAATGATGAGAGGATTAGAAACATAAATTAATATCTAGATTTAATGTATTTGCACAGGCATATGATAAGATTAATAGGGAAGCTCTATGCAGGTTTTGGGGAATATGGTGTTGGTGGTAAAGGTTCTGAAGGAATCATAGTATATTATGATGAATTACTCGAAGCGTGGTTAAGAAAAATGTGAGTCGAAAGTGATTGCTTTAACATTAAGCGAGTAATGCAGGAATTTATGGTCTCCCTTGGTTTACAATTTGTATATGGACTGGGTTATGAAAGAATTAGAGAGGTGGGGGTGCAGAGGAGTGGTGTTAGAATGATGAATCATATAACTATATATGTGGATAAGTTTGGTTTTGTATCGGCGAATCTGAAAGAAACTTTGAGAGGATTGGTAGAGTAGTTTGGCAGGGGTATGTTAAAAATGAGGGTTTGAAAGTAAAACGTAGATAAGAGGTAAGTTTATACGTGTGAATGACAGTTCTCGTCATGAAAGTTATATTAAATGGTGAGCAAGTCTGGACAAGTGTTTGAGTTAAATTATTTGGATATATGTTGGAGTGAAAAGTTAATGGATGATTTGCAGTGGGTAAGAGAAAAGTTTGAATGGCGAGGTGGGGGTGGTGCAATTATAATACTTGTGAATGGTAAAAAGGAACCTAAAGTCTTGAGTGCACTAGGGTTTTAGATGAGGGTATGTGTGTCACGCTGTGTTTAATGTATGTTGTGGAGACTATGGTTTGAATAAGAGGTTATGATCCTAAATTATACGGTAACTTGTTTTAGATGGTACATCTTAGGGACAATGTTTAATGATGTGAGAAAGAATTGAAAAATGATTAATCGATGTATGTAAGAAAGAGTTGTGTGCGTGAAGAGGGGTAAATGAGAGAATAAATGAAAGTCATTTGAGATGGTTTGGTACAGAGAAAAGATGGATGAAGTTGGTTGGTAAGCGATGTATAATGGTGAGTGTGGTGGGAATCAAACGCTGGGAGATCGAAGAAAAATGGATTGAGTCAGTAAAGGATTGCTGGAGAGAGAAATGTAAGTTTGGGAGAGGCGAGAAGAAAGGCATAATAGGTAGTGGAATGGGGGGTTTTGTGAGGGGGTATGGTTTGTGGCCACCTGGGCCAGGGAGTGAAACCTACTTTTGACTTGCAATAACTTCATCAGCCTTATGTAGGAAACCTTATCAAAAGTCTTTGCTAAAGCCTGATTATTATATTTAATATATTTAGACTTTAGCAAAACCTTTGATAAGGTTCCCCACATTACGGCTGATCGAAGAAGTTTATTGCATGTGGTATATTGGTGGAGTGTACGATGGTTTGGATTAAAGAGTGGTTGTGGATACGAAAACATATGTACAACTAAATGCAATAATTCATCAGGGGAAATATGTTAAGAGTGGTCTCCTCAGGGTTCAGTGCTGGGGCCACTATCGTTCCTCAATAGTATATATTAATATATATATAATATATATATATATATATATATATAAATATTATATCTAATATATAATATAGTATAATATATATATAGATTATATATATCGTATTATATATATATAATATATATTAGGGATGGGCCGATAATCCGCACTGGCAACTATCCGGTATCCGGCCAAGTTTTGTGACTTCCGGTTATCTTCGGCCGGATATGCATTGTTAATCCTCCGGATAACCGGATATTCTTCCCTTAATAGGTTCTTCCTCGTTAGGAAATATTAAGAAATAATTTGTGAAAATTTATATTATTATATATATATAATATATATATTATATATATATATATATAATAATAATATATATATAATATAATATATAATATAGTATTATAATATATATATATATATATATAGTATATATATATATATATTAACAATATATATATAATAATATATATTATATATATATATTATAATATATATAATATATATATATATATATATATATATATATATATATATAATATTATATTATATAATATTATATATATAATAATAATTATATATAATCTTTATCCTACTGGTTTAGACCTTTCTGGATGCTGGTACCAAATGTATGCTAATTTTAATTCATCATTTATGGTTTAACTGTACAATACATTTATCTGAAAATTTGGTGTCGGACAGCGTTCATAAATATATTATTATAACTTAAGCTTAAGAAATGTGTAAAAGAAAAAGAATAAATTGTTGATTTCAAACTTTAATTAATGCATTTAAGCCTTATTTTTCTTAATTATTAATAACTTATTTACAAAAACTTTAAATAAAATACTGAATGCATAAAATTACCGATTTTTTCGGTGTTGCTGCCAGAGGTACAAAGATGGGCAACGTGTAAAAATTTGTGGCCTATAAATTTTGGCATTCCACTGAAATTCCAAAAAAAAATTTTTGTTGTGGTATTGCTCTAACTGCGAATGATATAGGCATTCGCTAACTGCAATTCCGCAAAATTTTTCAAAATCGCAATCGTAATTACGCAATTTATTTTGGTATTCCGGAATTGCGGACTTAAATTGAGGAAGCCCCATCTGACTAATATAATATATATTATATTAATATGATATATATATTATATATTATATATATATATATATATATATATAAGTATATATAATTATAGTATATATATGATATTAATATATATATATATAGTATATATATATAATATATATCTAATAATATTATAATATATATATATATATATATAATACTATATATAATATTACGGTATATATATATATATTATATATAATATTATATATATTATATATATATATATTTATATATGTTATATATATATCTATATGATATATATATATATATAATAATAAATATATATATATATATATATATATACCGTATATATATATGGTGTTCACGAGTTTATGTTTCAGCGTGTATCACCGTACGGGATGTTTAAGTATGAAAATTTGTAAGAATATAAGTTCGATTATTTGTAATTCATTAAGTCGAGGAGGGATATGTCACGTTGGTGTCTGAGCACGCGCAATACGAAAACCGCGCACAAACAGGCGAATGTCGAATGGAATGATATATTTTTTTGGCTTCTGTGAAATGGACCACATAAAAAATAGGTGGGCCTCTTTCCTGCTCCTGACATTATTTGATTACGGTTGTTCCTTTCACGCAATGTACCCATTAACAACTAGACATCACCGTAGTACATCATGTTCCTACAAAAGCCGAAACGTGTCAATATGAAATAATTAGGTTAATTCAATAGGCATATCCTATAGTATTTAAAAATATCGATACAGCTAACAAAGGAATTAAAGTAAAATACCTAATGCAGCCCTTAGAGAAATTGATAAGTACTATGTAGCCTAATAAATAGGCCGATGTGAATGTGTACATACCGACTAACAGCTATCGATATTGGAGATTTATGTCATTACCTGAATCAATATGTATGCGTAATAAAAGTGTAGTGAAAATTACACTTCAGAGTGGTTTGTTTAGTCAGTAGCTCATATACATTGGAACATACCACGTGGACCAGTATCCGCAGGATGAAGAGCGTGACATGGTTGAAAGGTGTACATTACTCAAAACATGAATGCTGCGCAGCTGCTGCAGAACATGGACTAAGTTATTCAATCGCGACATGCCGAGCCACATGGCATTCATAGGTTAACAGACGGGTTTTCAAGGTACAATGGGTCGATAGTTAAACCCCGTCATCACATACGGGAGGGGGTCGTGTCCGTACATTCGACGTCGAACTGGACGTTCTGATATACACCCATGAAAAACCAAAATCCTATTAACGGCAAGGCTAGTTCGTCCTTGGGAATATCGAACGGAACATATCGTATGGATTCGTGTTGGCGATACAACATGTAAATTCCATATAGGCATACATCCTTGCATGGTTTGCATCGTGGAGACCAAAAAGGGCGGCTGGGATTCCTGGCTGCCATTGATTGCCTTCTAATGGATGTACCGGACTAATTGGAAAATATATATGAATTTCGCTTTACTAATAACGGTATGTATAACAGGTGGAACTTCAGACATTGGGCGGAAACAAACCCCCATATAACATTCACTAGCCATCACCAGGTCTCATACTCAGTCAACGTTTGGTGGGGTATACTCAATAGTAGGATTATCGTGCCTTAGTTCTTCCGAGGGAAAAAATTTGACAGGACAGCGTTACCTCCATTTCCTGAAGACCGTCCTTGTTGACCTCCTGAGTGATATACCTTTAAGAACACAACGAAGAATATATTACCAACATGATGGGTGCCCACAAATAATGCAGCTATAGGACGACCTATCTCACAGAACCTTCCGGGAAGATGATCGGAAGATCTGGTCCCTTTCATGGCCTGCCCGCGTTCACCCACTTAACACCACTGAACACTTTCTGTGGGGGTACTCAAACATATTCCGTGTACGCTGGGTCTAAATGCAGCCTCAGTAACTCTCGCCCGATGATTCTTCGCCGTCGTAATATCCCACGCAAGTTAGGGCTGGAATCTAACTTGGCGTCACTGTCATTGGCATGCAAGAAACCTGGGGCCAGAGGGCTGAGGCATGTATTCGTGTGGATGGAGCGTCTTCGAACAACATTTGTGAAATACTGTATGTACATAAGTTGAACGACCTATATGACGTTCTCTCCTTCTTTGCATGATGTGATAATGCATTGTAGGTGTATAATTTTGTTTATGGATACTATTATACTAACGTAATTACAGTTACAGTTGTAGTTGATTTGGATGAAGCTGTCTGGAATTGACCATTTGTTGTTTCTATCAACTCTGTTTCACATTCACGCGTTTAATTAATAATTGTTGGTTAACAGTTAATTGCTCACATTACACGTGTTAATAGTCTGATTGTTGTGTAAATTGACGCGGTTATGGGTTCATTGCCGTGAAACGAAGAATTCCTATCAAAAAATGTCTGAGAGGAAGTATAGGCCACCGTCATTTTTTATTGTGCATTTCATGCACAGAAAAGCAATAAAAAATTATAGCATCTCCATTCGACATTCGCTGGTAATGTTGTTGTGCGCTGGTTTTCGCATTGCGCGGCATGGCAGACATCCTAAGCCTAACATACTCCATTCCTCCCTCTAATGAATTAAATAATCCAACTTGAAATTCTTAGTACATTTTCATACTTTAAACATCCGTACAGGATCAGCTCGCTGTCAACACCAACTTATGAGACACCCTGTAAATAATTAGTATATATATATATATATATATATATAATAATATATATATTATATATATATATATATATATAGTATATATATATATATATATATATATATATATATTATATTATATATATATATATATATATATATATATATATATTATATTAATATATATTATATTATATATTATAATATTATAATATATATTACCGGGTAAAGGTATATGCAAACAGGACTCCATCATATTCTGAAAAATTCTGTCCAAAAATCTAATATATCGATATGTATAGTATAATACATAATTATAATATCTATAAATAATAATAATAATATAATAAATATTATGAATATAATATTACGTAATAAATAGTACATCTAGACCTATATATACATATCGATATATTGAATTTGGACTTAGAATTTTTTCAGAAAATATGTGATCCTGTGCTATTCTTTACCATATACCGGTATATAAATAACAGACGCCGGATATCCGACTGCCGGATATCCGGTTAACTTCCAGCCGGATATCCGGTATCGCGGCTATCGGCTTAATTTACTATCCGCCCATCCTAATATATATAGTACTATATAAGTATATATATATATAATATATATAAATATATATATATAATAAGTATATATATATGATAATAATAACGTATATAATATTAATATATATATATATATTATATCTATATATATAATATATAGTATATATATATAATAATATAATATATATATATAATATAATATATATATATATAGTATATTAATATATATATATATATATATATATATAATATTATATATATATTTATATATATATATATATATATATATATATATACTATATATATATATATAATATAATATATATTATATATAATTTATAAATAATATATATATATATATATATATATATATATATATATAGTATATATATAGGATTTAGACCAGACATAAATGTAAGGTTTCTAAGCTTGCAGATGATACCAAAGTGGCTAGCGTCATTAGGGAATAGTGTAAGATGTATAGAAAATTCAAAATGATCTCATAAACTTCTTTGGGTGGGCAGATTAAGTGGCAAATGAATTTTTAATAAGTAAGAAAGTGTAAGGATATTCCCTAGTGTTACTCAAACAGTTTTAACTAGTGATATGAGGCGATTGGTTGAGTCTGGGACCTGAAAAAGATTTTGGTGTGATTATAAGCAAGTTAATTTGAAAGTAATAGCTAATCAGTGTTTGGAACAAGGAATAAAGCTAATATAAGATGCTGGATATAATAAAAATCGTAATGCTGTTTATAAGAGCAGGAAGTAAAGTAACTGTATAATAGCAATGTTAGGCCAGTATTAGAGGTATTGTGCACAAGTTGGGCCCCTTATTTAAAGAAAGACTTAGATATGCTAGAGAGGAGTGCAACAATAGAGCAGCAAGGAGATTTTCTGGGGTTGAGCGGTAAGAAGCTATGAGGAGAAGGCTGATAGGAGTAGGAATGTTCTGTAGAAAGGGCAAATTTTTCAAGGGGCAGTGAAACTAAGGTCTAGCAAAATATTTAGTCATTCATTGATAATACAGATGACCAATGAATCTTAATAGTAGAAGCACGAAAGGGCAAAGCCAGGGGCTTAGTAAGAAAAAAAAAAAAGAAAGCATTCATTCAGCAACAGGGTTGTTAAATTTTGGGAAATGGTTTGCCACCAGATAGGTTATTGAGTGTGACTTGATTGCAACATTTAAGAAAGGATTGAATAGCTATATTATGGATGCTTTGGGTATCATATAGGTATATTTTGACCTAGTCAAATACGCTTGTGTGTTGGTACTGTAGCAAATGAGGGCTAAATGGAATGTTACTTTAAAGTTATTAAAGCTTGCAGTTTTTGGCATGCGAAGGTCACTTGCTTTCGATGTCTATAACTTACTAAAGGTACGTTTTCCTCGGTGCGACTCTCACGATGATCGTTCAACGATGATCGTGCAACGATAATCGTTAAGCACTATTTCTACGTATTTCCTATGAACCGTGTTGCTCCGAGCGACTGCCGCTAGAGTCGTTTACGATGATCGTAGGTCTGTAATAGTCGTACGGGAGAAGGGTGAATATAATCGTCAGTCGTCAACGTTTATTGTTGTGAAAGACAATATATGGGCTGAGATTGGCAATAAAGTTAAAAAACCAAGTGAGCTATTTTTTTTTTTTTTATATATAAAATAAATATAAAATATTATATATATTAATATATATATATATATATATATATATATATATATATATAATATATATATTTATATATATATATCATAATATATAAATAATATATATATATATATATTAATATATATATTATATATATATATATATAATAATATATATATATATATAATATATATATTATGATGCAACGATTACAATGGTATGTATCGGTATCGGTGGTATCGGTTGATTTTTGAGGTATCGGTATCGGCAATTTTGTTCGGGAATTTTGTGAGTAGTAGTATCGGTATTTCGGCAAAATTTTGCCGATACCTTTAACCGATACCACATTTTGTGTTTAATTGAATAATATATATATATATAATATTATATAATATATATATATATTATATATATATATATATTATATATATATATATAATATATATATATATATATATTATATGATATATATATATAATATATCTATATATAATATATATATTATATATATAATATATATAATAAAACGGTATAATATTAATATTTCACGTACGCATGTCCGCTGGCTGGAAGGGTGGTGTTTGGTTAGTTGAAAAGTTTGAGCTTATCACAGCATTCAGCAGAAAGCTAGATTGATCGGAGTTTTCAGCAACACTTGCTAATCTTAGACGAAGATAGAATTTAAAAAATTTCTTCAATGAGCTCGATGATTGTCGAGAAGGGTAGCTTCCACTCCTTCTTTTATTTTATTGAAAACAGATTCATATATTTTATTGCATTTCAATATATATATATTTATATATATATATATATATTATCTATATATATATATATAGAATATATATATATGAATATATATTATATTATATATATATATATTATATATAATAATATAATATATATATATATATATAATATATAGTATATTTTAAATAATATATATATATAATATAAATACATATATAAATTATATAATATAAATATATATATAATATATATATATTATATATATATAATATTTATATATATATATATAGTTGGTATCCCAATTTTGTCTGATAGTTTCCCTACGTAATCTGACCTATCTGTATGTTATATAGCGTTTCGTTTTATTTGTGCGTTCACGAAACGTAAGAAATCGCTCGGGTTTTGCGTTCGTTTGTTAAACGCAAAATCGTAAAAAGTGCTTACAAACGTAAGGAAATTTCCTTAATTCTATAAGTTTGCTATTTCCTGTGATTGCGGAATTTAGCACGTTCTTACGAAAATGTGTAAACCAAAAAAATGACGGCGTGGTAGGCCCGTTTGAATTGATGAATATTTCATTCAATAAAAACTTTAAATCTAATTTGTTCCAAATCGAAGAACTCCATCACAATAGTTGATCAATTTTGTAATATAAACTATTTGTTATTAGTTTTATTTCTGTTTATCCGAAATTGACGAGCTCCATCACAACAGCTGATTTTCAATTTGTTTTGCAAAACAAAAGTAAACCTCGCAATGAAATTGTGTTCGTTTTGCGACGAATTCGAGAGCAATTAGTACAGGCCTCAAATGAGTCCAAAGAAGTCTTATGGAATTTAAGCTGTAGGTTTAAGCTGTTTATATAGAAAAAGATTCCAATTTTTTGTTTAAAGAAAAGTTTTTTTCTTCAAAAACCCCCTTTTTTAGAAAGCATGTTGAAGAATGGAGAATTTTGAAGAGATATATAGTGCCTATTGAGGTCATAGTGATTTCTGACAGCTAAATTCTCTGGTTGAGAGATTGGGAGATAGTTCGAAGGAAATCCCATGCGTTGAAGGCTCGCATCTTTAGTTATTAGAAAGTTTGACCTACATAGCGATGTTACAGTTGGCACATTTTATATTTGTAATATCGATGTGTGACCTCATAGTTCATGGGAATCCTTTCTTTTAATCTCAAGAACTCGCCAATTTAGTTGTTAAGAAAAGATATAAGAAACTTGCATTGTGGAAAGTTTTGTTTAAAGATATTTCTTAATGCTGAAGTGAAGATCATTGACGAAGGGGTCCTATTGGTAGGAAGCCGAGCATAAAACAGGAATTAGGAACATCAATGATGCAGTATTTTTAAGGCGACAAGTGTTATCGAGAAACGAGTAAACATTTATCAAAAAGGTTTGGGGGATAAAGGCTAAAGCTAGAAAATTTACAGAGAAAGGCGATTTCTTCATTTAAAAACTTCCAATCAGAACAAATATCAAAGGCTTGTGTATGCAGGCCCTTAGACCTGCAATTTTATGATTAAAGGAGATAGAAATACAGAAATTAGTTCCAAGTAAAATATTAGTGGGCTTGCGATAAATAGAAGTAGCAAGTCCACTAATACTTTACATGGGACTAATTTTTTTAATTTCTATATCCTTTAATCATATTTGTAATATGAAGCGTTTGCGATAGAATGAATTTAGTATTTTCTTTGCTTTTAATTTAGACAGTTTTTGTTTTTGTCATGTTCATTTGTGCTTAGGCTCGATAAGAAATGCTCACACAGTTTTATGTAGTAATTTCCTGTTTCAGAGTTCACACTTTTCAGGAAAGTCAGGGAAAAAAATCATCAGGAAAGGTCAGGGAAGCGTTTTAAGATATGCTAAAGGTCAGGAAAATTCCAAAAGAGTCCGGGAAATTTTAATAATTTTCAAACCATAATGAAGAAAATTTCATCGAACCAGCAACACATATATCATATCTTCTTTCCTTACTTGTATAATTGTGTAATGAAGAGATGTCTTCTTATTCGTGAAAAGAAAAGTGATGGGCGAGGAACGACATCCCATAAATCTACTTCTATCCTGTTCTTTCTATTTTAAGTTCACACTATTACCTACTATTCTTACTATTCTGTTCGTAGAGTTGTTCCAAATTCATCCTTCCGATTGAAGGTCGATTGTATATGGATTGTTTTTAGACTGAATGACTTAGACTAATCTGTTATATCTTTTCTCTTTAGGTATTTATACTTTTTGAGGAGGTTTTTTTTTTTTTTTTTTTTTGAGGTTGACTTAGTGATTTTGGATTTTTTGTGCAGTTGAAGACCGAAAATCTCTCAACACCAAACATTACAAAATGTTGTCTGTCAAGGCAAAGACAGTATTTCTAAAATGGATAACTGGCCTTTTATTAAATGCTTTTCTTAGCATGTGAATCATTTTTACGAAAGTTCCAAACGTCAGACCCACTTGGTCCATTCACTGTCATAATTTACAATGTCTCGTACGTAAATATTATGGAAAAGAATTTCCTTAAGTCCAGTACAAAATGCCTACAACCAACTAGCTTTTGTATTAGAATTTATAATGACATAACCAGCACAATTTGCGTGATGTAAAGGGTATTAATCTTGGATTTCAAAACAAAAAAAAATCTCAAAGAAGTCACTTCGAATGAAAGTACAATATCTGAAATCAAACTTGAATTCAGACTGTGCAAATCAAAATGACAGAAAAGATATTAGGAAGATGTCCTCTGAAGTACAAGCCTGTCCAAGAGGGCTCTCATCATTGGGACCTAATATAATTTTTTTCACTCAGCCAGAACAAAGGCAAATAAAGATTGCTTATTTGCTAGAGCGCATTGTACACCAAATAGCCGAATCACAGATTCTGTTTGCTGATAAAGCAAAAGGGACAATGTACTCTACTTTGGTAGTGAAACTCATTCTAGTCCCTTGCAAGTTAAATGTCAAATATTTTTGGTGGTGACTGTCCTCTGAGAGACGATGAGATTTTTCTCTATCAGTACCTGGAAATCAATGTAGTGCGGAATTGTGGCAAATTAATAAATTAGGACTGATATTTTCCCATGAAATGCGAACAGTGGAAGGAGGGTTTTCTGTTAAATAAAGCAATTTTAGTAGAAGAGAATCTGAAAAAACATAGTCTGATTTCTCAAAGAACAGTGCACAATGCTATAAGATCTCATGAAAGTATTCATAAAGTTCCTATCACTCAAAAAATGTTGACAAATGTAAGAGCTACCCATAGGAGATATGAAGAACATCTCAAAGAAAAAAAAAAATTATTCATACAGATCAATAAACTTGAAGAGCAGAGAAAGATGTTAAAACAAAGCTTTGACACAAGAAGACTCTATAAAATCAAAAATTCAGATGCTTGAGAAGAAAAAGTTAACCTAAATCTCCCCATTTAGAACTTTTCTGATCACAGTGGACGTTATTCACCTACTTAGGCTATAATATAGCGCTTTTAAAA